>CAJJDO010000059.1:0-186629 GCA_905183005.1 Paramecium pentaurelia
CTGTCTTAACATCCCATAAATGAATTGAGTTATCTTTGCTAACAGATGCTAATGTAGTACTGTCAATCCAGTAGGATACTGGATTGACATGAGTATTAAGACCATCTAATAAATTTAAGTCATTGATTTCAAAATTTTTCCAATTACAATTAAATAGTTGAGCTAGATTTAAATTAACTCCGCTAACATCTACATTAATAAATTCAGATCCACTAAAGTTGCATCTAACAAAGTTACCACCAATTAAAGACTTATTTTTGCTCCTTGTATTCTCGAATGATTAGTTCCTAATATCTACCTTCATATCCACTAACAAGTGAAGTGAATTTGACCCACTTTAAATGAATAGATTATCAAAAGGTGTAAGTTTAATTAAGAATTTTAAGAATTAAATAATCTTCTCATTATGCGATATTTTAAGTATTAGATCTTATTTTGTTTATTATAAATTTTCAATTGAATAGCTTATTTTATTATAGTCATGTGCTTTAATTTATTCAAGAAGATTAGTTAATTTTTTAATTTTCTTATTGAGATCCCCTAAAATCTAATATTTATCAAGTGTTATGTTGTTTCTAACTTATAAAATATATTATTTAAAAAGTGTTTGACTTTTACCTTATGACAGAAATTCAAGACAATCTGAAATTTTTTCTTTTTTCAATATTTCAACTATCATATTCATAATAAATTCATCAATATCTTCTGATAAAGTTAAAATCTCATACAAATCTTTCTTAAATTCAAAAAATTAAACATGCTATTAAGTCTATTCAACTTATATTTATTTCTCTAGTTCATTAATTAATTCATCAATTCCTATTCTTTTTTTTATTTTATAATTTTTTATTCTCCATCCAAAATATTGAACAATCATTTGTTATAATAATTCTTTTAACTATTAATTTATTTATTTTTTTCTTAATTTCTAATTTATTTAGAATTGATTTATTTAATTTATCGCTAGTTATATTTAAAAAGATGTATCACATTTTGAAAAAAATGTTTCATTAGTCAAAACCTCATAAAAGATCAGACCCAAAGACCAAATATCAACAGATAAATCATAGTTTTTGGAGATAATCATTTCTGGGGCCAAATATAAATAAGTTCCAGTAGTAGCAGTATTAGTTTATTCTTAATTTTATTTTGTGGTTCCAAAAACTATTAATTTGATCATACCAGGTTTTAAATCTCTATGAAAAAATCAATTATTCTAATTCAGATACACCTTTCGCCATCTAAAAAAATATTGAAAGCTATTTACTTCTAAGCAATCCCTCCTCTTATCATACATTTACTTTAAATCAAGACTCTTTGCAAGTTCTATTATTGTGAAAATTCCATCCTTTTACTTTTCAAAAGCATGCTCTTAAATTATATGTTAACATTTTTTTTCTCTGATAGCCTGCAAGATCTTTCATTCATGATCACTTATTGTCATTTACTATTTTATCACTACAACACTTCCGTCTAATCTTTATCCTTGAAAAACTAAGCCATTTCCACCAGTGCCAATTAGATTCCCTTTTTTAACTTCTATTTGTTCAACCTTGATGAGCATTAATTTAAAACTCTATAAAAATTATTTAATTTTAATTATAAGAAATATATGTATTGAACCAAGCTTTATTTTGGAAATTCCACTTAAACTATTGTAACAAAATAAAATAAACAAAGGCAAATCATGTTTATTGTAACCTTTGAAAGTTTCTACCAATTTTTCTATTTGTTTACCATTATTATTATTAAACCACCATGAAACTATTTATCTCCTCTCGAAATAATGTCTATTGGTATAAGGTAGTGATTATTATATTCAACCAGTTAAAGTTTATTTATATATGAATATTTTCAATTATAACAATATCCTAAATCAACAGATATCATTCTTCAATTAAGAGATAATTCAAATACACTAGACCTTGAAATTGATTTTTTTATCTCTTTCGACAAGCCTAATGATGACTAAAATTCGCCGAGGCATCTTTTTTGGTTTTCTTCTATAAAATTATAATTTGTCCTCTATACTAAAACTGCATCATAACATTTTCATAGCATATCTTACTCATAGATATTCGTACTAATGAGCATTTAAAATTCCAAATTTTTATGCTCATTTCATATTGACCTCAACCAAGCCAACAAACACCTTTCCCTTTTTAATTGGCTTATTCTTATGAATTACAATATAATTAGAAGGGAATTTAATAATCAATTTAGTAAGTAATCATAACAGAATTATTGTTTGTTACCAAAATAGACATATTTTGCATAAAGTGTCAGCAAAAAATATCTAATTTTCTTTTTGTATTTATAAAAATTATTAAGATCAGAACAATTAGAATCTCTCTTTGGCAATAGAATTTTGTTTTGACTGATCCAAATGATAACAGCAATTTTCAAATTTTAAACAGAAACTGATTTATGTTTTGAGAAAAAGAAAACATGTTTAATTTTATTTCCTATTCTCGAACGGATATATTTGAGTCATTCTCCATTAATTTTAGTTCATTAATTTAGTATCAACCTTATAAAAGATGTAAATAAAACATGAAAAAATCATCAGATACTTGAATACTTGACTGAAACTATCCCAAATCTATTTCTAATACAAACAATAGGCTTTTCCCTTTATATAAAAGCGAAAAATATATGATTTTTTCGAATCAAAACTCTGATATTTAACCAGGTTTTGAATTCCCTGAATATTATTAATTATTTAATAAAAAATAAGTTTACATCTCAAAAATGAGCCAAAAAAATTCAAAGGAAAACGAAAATGCTGCTGCGTTAGCTCATTATAAAAGAAACTAAGTACAATTATTAAATTGAATTTTTTTAGGAGTTTATAATTAATTATAAAACAGAAGAAGCATTATTAGAAATTAATAATGCCTTGGATCTTTGTCCTCAATTTGCAGAAGCTTACACTTTAAGAAGTGCAATGTTTTAAATATCAAATTAGGTAAATTATATGAAAAAATGAAATTATATGATAAAGCATTGGAAGATGTAAATTATAGCATATCCATAAACAATAATAACGCTGCATGTTATTATTAACGAGGTATAAAATTAGTAGTCATAATTTAAGCAACAATTTATTGGAGAAAATTATTATTCGATCTAGCACTTTAAGATTGTATGAAGNATGAATATTTTCAATTATAACAATATCCTAAATCAACAGATATCATTCTTCAATTAAGAGATAATTCAAATACACTAGACCTTGAAATTGATTTTTTTATCTCTTTCGACAAGCCTAATGATGACTAAAATTCGCCGAGGCATCTTTTTTGGTTTTCTTCTATAAAATTATAATTTGTCCTCTATACTAAAACTGCATCATAACATTTTCATAGCATATCTTACTCATAGATATTCGTACTAATGAGCATTTAAAATTCCAAATTTTTATGCTCATTTCATATTGACCTCAACCAAGCCAACAAACACCTTTCCCTTTTTAATTGGCTTATTCTTATGAATTACAATATAATTAGAAGGGAATTTAATAATCAATTTAGTAAGTAATCATAACAGAATTATTGTTTGTTACCAAAATAGACATATTTTGCATAAAGTGTCAGCAAAAAATATCTAATTTTCTTTTTGTATTTATAAAAATTATTAAGATCAGAACAATTAGAATCTCTCTTTGGCAATAGAATTTTGTTTTGACTGATCCAAATGATAACAGCAATTTTCAAATTTTAAACAGAAACTGATTTATGTTTTGAGAAAAAGAAAACATGTTTAATTTTATTTCCTATTCTCGAACGGATATATTTGAGTCATTCTCCATTAATTTTAGTTCATTAATTTAGTATCAACCTTATAAAAGATGTAAATAAAACATGAAAAAATCATCAGATACTTGAATACTTGACTGAAACTATCCCAAATCTATTTCTAATACAAACAATAGGCTTTTCCCTTTATATAAAAGCGAAAAATATATGATTTTTTCGAATCAAAACTCTGATATTTAACCAGGTTTTGAATTCCCTGAATATTATTAATTATTTAATAAAAAATAAGTTTACATCTCAAAAATGAGCCAAAAAAATTCAAAGGAAAACGAAAATGCTGCTGCGTTAGCTCATTATAAAAGAAACTAAGTACAATTATTAAATTGAATTTTTTTAGGAGTTTATAATTAATTATAAAACAGAAGAAGCATTATTAGAAATTAATAATGCCTTGGATCTTTGTCCTCAATTTGCAGAAGCTTACACTTTAAGAAGTGCAATGTTTTAAATATCAAATTAGGTAAATTATATGAAAAAATGAAATTATATGATAAAGCATTGGAAGATGTAAATTATAGCATATCCATAAACAATAATAACGCTGCATGTTATTATTAACGAGGTATAAAATTAGTAGTCATAATTTAAGCAACAATTTATTGGAGAAAATTATTATTCGATCTAGCACTTTAAGATTGTATGAAGTGTCTTTAGAATAATACAGAATTTGCAATAGGTTATAGTAGAATGAGTAATCAATTTATAGGCTCGATTATGAGAAGTTTTAAATAAAAGGATAATGAACTTTAATATTTAAATAAACTATAGAAAAAAATGGCAATTGTTATTAGGCCTTTAATAATAGAGGTAAAATTGATATTGAAATTTAAGGCTTATATTATATGGATGAACAAATGAGTGATTTTGCATTTAGAGATTTCAATTAAGCTATAACATTAATCCTAAATTCTCAATAGCCTATTATAACAGAGGTGAAGACTGTTAAACTTAATGTGTGAGGCAATTTATATACAAATATTGGTGACAAAGATAAAGCATTAAGTGACTATAATCAAGCAATCCTACTTGATCCAGATAATGCAAAAGCTTATTATAACAGAGGTGAATACTATTCCACTTAATAAATAAGGCAATTTATATCAAACTATTGGTGACAAAGATAAAGCATTAAGGGACTATAATCAAGCAATCCAACTTGATCCAAAATTCTCAATAGCCTATAATAACAGAGGTGAATACTTTTAAACTTAATATATTAGGCAATTTATATAAAGATATTGGTGAAAAAGATAAAGCATTGAGTGACTATAATCAAGCAATCTAACTTGATACTAAATATGTTGATCTCTATTTTAACAGAGGTGAATACTATTACACTTAATACCTTAAGCAATTTATATCAAGCTATTGGTGACAAAGATAAGGCATTAAGCGACTATAATCAAGCAATACAACTTGATCCTAAATATGTTAATGCCTATAATAACAGAGGTGAATACTATTACACTTAATACCTTAAGCAATTTATATCAAGCTATTGGTGACAAAGTTCAAGCATTAAGTGACTATTAACAAGGATTATCTCTATCTCCTAATCATTCATTCTTATTATGCAATTTAGGTAGTTTTTATTACATTCTTTCTAACCATACTCAATAAGCTTATGAATGTTATTAAACAGCCATAAATTCTTTAGAGAGCTTAAAATAATCAGAAATTGCGTAATTCCAGTTAATTCAAAGGACTATTAAAGACTTAATAAATATGTTTGACATCCTTAAAAATTTAGAATAAGGAATTGAGCAATCTAAATAACTTTTAGAGAAGCTACCAACTGAAACACCATAAGAATAATAGAATAAAAAAAATTATAGTACAAAAATAGAATAATATCAAAATGAAATCAAACCAATTCTAACAATCCCAATAAACCAATCAATAGAGCTTGAAAACTAATAAGTTTAAAATGAATAACTGAATTAAATATTGTTATATGTTAAACAGTTAAAATAAGAGATATTACAATAAAATAAAGTAATTTCAAAAGTATAAGAAGAAAATGCAGATTTAAAAATAAAGTAAATCAATTAGAGCAACAAGATGGAAATTAAATTGATTTTTATTAAAAGATCTTGATAAACCAGAAAATTAGCATTAAGAAATTTATTCCAAATCCTTATTTTGGAGGCTTTACAATTATCTTCAAGCGATGTAGTAAATCTCTACAAATTTATATTAATTAAACCCAGATGCAGTTATTGAAACAAACTCAGAAAAGGTTTTAAATATTGTTCAAAAAATTTCAAACCTTGGATCAGTTGCACTTTCACCAATACCAATCATTGGAGATGCTTTTCAAATTATAAATGCTGCCCTTGATTATGCTATAGATGAAAAGAATGTGAATAAATTTAATAAAAGAGTAAGAATTCTAAGCTAAATACTTATATTTTTTGCAGTAAATCCATAAAAATTAGAAATTGAAGTGCAAATGGCAGCAATATCTTTAGGAAAATAACAATAGGTAAATATGAAAAAAAGGAAAGAAACAATTTTTAAAAATAGAGTTAACGATTTATTAGCAAAAGAAAGCAGTTCCTCAGAATTATTTAAGAATATTTACTGGATTTGTGGCACAGAAGATGCATTAATCATTTTAAGCTATTTAGAAAAAAACTATGAAAAAATATTAAAGGAATAACAGAAAAAGTTAAGGGAGATATTTGAAGATGCTGTTAAATCATATTAGTATTTACCTTAAAATATATCTGTGGATATCGGTTGTTCTTCAACATGTTAAATGATTTGATATAATTCATTAAAATAAAACAAAAAATTAATTTTATCCTAATCAAAATTTTATTATTACTTTTATTAATATTATTCAATAGTTTAAAAAGTTCTATTTAAAATAATATAAAAAATATTCAAAGTTTTTTATAATGCTGACTATTGGTTCCAAAAATATCTGACTACATTGAGATACCATTTAAGCATTATAGATTTGATACTTGTAATATAATAGAATAAACTTAGTATATTAGTAGAGATGAAAAGCTATTTGGTAAAGGATTATACTGTTTTAATTTAAATTGAATATTTTTATTTGAAAATAGATCAAAATTGACACGGACTAATCATAGAATTAACAGAAAAGAATAACACTTTTTAAAGGATGAAAGTAATTTCTAAATACATAAGGTTAGATAATCATATTTATTAGAGAAGCAAGAAAAAAATAATTGTTACCTAATTATTTTCATATTAAATTTTCACAATGAAATAAGGAGAATGGATCAACCAAAAATCGATTATTATCATTTAGACTTTATTTAAGGAGTCAAATCTTGAAATTCTTAAGTCTTTGAATTTTTTTAATTTGCGCTTATTTATCTTTTAAGCAAGTTAAGAATAATAATTATTAAACAATTCAAGATTAATACAATTCCCCTATTTTAAAGAAATCATTTGTAAGAAAGTATTAATGATATTTAATATTTTTAGTCTCCAATAATATGACTACTCTCCTCATAGTCGAATAACGAAAATGATTAAGTTCAAAGGGAAATTGCATTTTGAAAAGCTAATTGGATCAAAAATAAAAGTGAAACTGTTTTTATAAAGAATATTACAATTATCAAATATCCTGTATTTTTCAGTTTTTTGTTCATAATAGATTTTCAAGACCTAATTATTACATTAAAAGTTTAGGATTATACTTGAAAACAAATATTAATAGTTAAGTTATTAAAATAAAACAAATAAATTTTTGGTTTACTAAGTTAAAACCAACTTATTATTTTTTTGTTTGGGGGTTTGAGATGAGGAGTCAAAAGCAATTTGACTAACCAATAAAGAACAAAGCTTGAATTTTTCCTGAATTAATACTAATTGGTTGAAGTCAAAAAAGAAATATCCATTGACTTCACCCTTTTTGGCTAATCAGCAGATTTGCTTTGAATATCACATAGGTTAAATATTTACTTTTTTTTGCTTTCACAACAAAAGAAATCATAATTTATCGAAAAATTTTTTATTTTAACAAATTTGGATTTTTTTTTTAATTAGAATAAGAATTATAGCATATCCAAAAAATAATTGATATTTTTTTCAAATCATAATTGCCTTATTAGCATAAAAAATAAAAAAAAAAATAAGATTTCATTTGGATTACAATAATTTAAAGAAGTTTTTTTAATTTTTAACTCTATTAAGAAAATTAAAGTCTTCCTAGTAATTTTTTTGATGATTAGGCAGTCCAAGTTTATAATTCTTCGAAATCTACTTAAGTATCGAAAAAAACAAGTATATTAATTGTCTTATTTTGATTACATATATAAATATTATCATATGGCTAACTATTTACTTGTATGAAGGTCGATTTTTGAAGAAAAATTTTATTAAAAGCTCACTCTTTTTTTCTAACAATTAGTTATAATCTTAACAATCATGTATGAATTTATTTTTAAATAAGAGTTTAATGATTCTATAAATTAATACCTTCTATTAGCATTAAAGTTATGAAAATATTGTTGAGGTCAAATAATAAATTTCTTAGAAACATTTAAACAGAGTTATTTAATTCGATTAATAAAATTTATTATTGATGAAAAAATAAACTAAATTAGAAATTTCAAATCTTGCTGGATGAAGTCAATTAACTGTTAAACTTTGGTTTTTGTGGGTCTTAAAATACCTAGATTTAGCTTCAATTGCTGATTGAAGTAAAGAAGAAATCAGTTAAATTCTTGAATTTCTATCTGATCCAAATATGTATATAAATTTTAGATAAATTTTTCTAACTAGAAAAAAGGAAAATTTTGCATAACCCAAAGTCTTCATCTTTGAAAAATTTAATAGATTTTCTTTGAATTTCGTTTATTTGGCTGGTTGATTAGTTCCAAGAATTCAGTTTTCTCGATCCAAGAAATCATGTGGAAAATTTTGATCTGGATATTAATTTCTCATTAAAATCATTTCAAGATTGATGGTTATTTCTTGTAATTAATTTAGGTGAGTTAAATTATTTATCAAAACTGTAAATCTTATGAATGAGATCATACTTGCTTTAAACAAGTTTTTCAGAAGAGCTTGATTATTATTGATGATTAAACTATCTTTTTAGTCATTATATTGTGAAATACTTTTTTATATTAATTAATAATAAAGAGCTATTGAAAGATAAGCTCGAACAGATAACTTTTTAAAATTACGAAACTTATTTATTAGTTCAAATTAATTTCTTTTAATCTAATCACTAAAGATCCCAATCCTTGATAAGAAATATCAATATATTTATAAAAATTAGTTAAACCTAACATAACAACTTAATGATTTTAGAAGAATATAGTTGTTTAACTTTTCTTTTAATTTGATTACATATAGATTTCATACTTTCTGTTAGCCTCTTCACTGAACTGATAGATTATATAATAGAAAACCATTAATATTTACATCTCAATAATATTTATTATAAAATTATTCCCTACATTAGATTGTCCATAAAATAAGGCAAAGATACAATCTAAAACAATTTATATTCATAGAATTGATAAAGAGACCATACTTTATTTGAAATTTTTTAAACTTAATTGTATTAAAAATCGGTAAAACTTTCATTACATGAGTAAAGCCTTGTTTAATCTGTATTTTGTTAAATTAAAACACTTTTCTTTAAGTATTATAATTTTCAATTTTATTTATTAAATCAATTACTTAGAATATTCATGATAAATGTAAAAGCTCAAAAAAATAGTTAAACCATCTATAATAAAATTTATAAGAATTCATTCTAAATTTATACTATTTTAATTATTATTGTAAAATTTTAGTAAAAAAATAATTAAAGTACTTTTTTTGACTCAAATGAATTACTTTTTAAAGAAATTGATTATTATTTATCATTATCAAAATAATATATATTAAGCAGCGCAAACAGAAAATAAAAATCATATTTTAAATGATTCTCTTTCGCTAGGCTGATTTGAATCATCAAATCCAGAATCATTTTTTTGAGTTTCAACAAAGTAACCATTTGTTTGTCTATTAATTGATTTAAATTCAATTAATTTGTTAGGAATAAAATTGAATGCCCCAGGATATTAAACTTCTAATAATTGCTTGGTTTCCTCTGAGACTTGAACTCTTCCTTTTTCTCCATTAGATTCCATTTTATTTGAAATCATAACATCTGCTCCGTAAACATCATACCTAACTATTTCGGTTCCTAAAATTCCTGCAATAACTTTCCCCTAAAATTTAAATAATAATGAATTACAGTATGTATTCCAATTCTCATATCTAATCCGTCAAATCCAATTATCTATCTTACATTTCTAATAATTTCAATCATTCCGAATCCCAATTCAACAACATTCTTAGCTTCTTATGCAGGATTTCTTTGTCTAATATCTATAACTCCCACTGCAACATAACAGTCTCCAATAGTATACAGCTTGTATGTATTTTAAGTTAAACATTTTTTATCAAATTCTGTGAATAGATTTCTTAACATATTAACAACTTACTCAGGTTCAACCTTACTAGAATATTCTGTAAATCCTGCTATATCAGCAAACAATAAGGTTGCTTCTTCTAACTATTCTACTAAGACCTCTCTTTAATTATTAGATAAAAATTGTTTTAAAATATGATTAGGTAGAAGGTATTTAACTAAGTTTTCGGATTAGCACTTTTTAATTTCAAGAGATCTTTTATTATTAAAGGTATTCAGATCTTAATAAAATATATTGTATTAAACAGAGAACATAAGAATGCCTTAATAAATTGTATAATATGCTACAGCCCAATCATTAAATTTGACAAGTACAATTATAATTTGAGCTACACAAAAGAATAATAAGAATGCTACTTTATGTTTAATTTGAACAATTGATAAAGAACAAAAGAAACATATCAATAGTATTCCTTCTGAGGCTTACAATTCGAACAATTCCTCACTTTTAAGGAGTACGAATTCCAATAAGATACTAAACAAAAGAATTATGTAAGTTGCAATAAAATATTAACCTTGGTAGAACTTGTGTTTTAATTTCTTATTTTATAACAATGCCAGAACCAATAATACTATAGTTGCGAATAATCGAATGGCTATTATTAAGAAGGGACTTTCTATGATAGATTATTAGACTAAAATAAAAAGAGTAAGAGTTTTTGCAAGATATTGTAAAAAATGCAAATATATAGTAATAAATACTATATTTCTCCCTTCAGCATTTTATTCTATGAACTCTTTTGCTAATTAATATTGATGTTCCTTAAATCCAAGATATAATTTTTTCTTCTCTAATTGTAAACATTCACTTATCACATTACTATTGTCATCTTCTAAATAACCTTTAATTTTATCGAATTCAATATCATAATCTGGAAAATCATCAATCACATCTATTTACAGATCTCTTCTTAACTTTTATGAAATTTCAGATAATAGATTTGATTTCTCAAAGTATGATGCTAATTACTCTTTTTCCAATTGACTTACTTCTTAATCAGCCTCTATTTAAATATTTTAATTGCTATTAAGTTTAATTTAACCTGCTGTTTGGTATTGTTAAGGCATTGATCGCATAAGTAAAGTTTATCTTGAATTAGCTTTCCTTTTAAATTGCTTCACAGGATCTTGCTATTATTATCGATTTGAGACATCTTAAGAGGAATCCTATTATGCTGGAATAGATTATTTAGATGAATGCTATTATATAATATCATTATTGGTGTTTGTGTTTTAGATATTATAGGTAACATTATCTTATAAGTTAAATTAGATGCTTTCTTATCTTTTCAACGAGTTTTGAGCAAATGATGATGGTTATTTAGCAGAAGATGGTATATTTCCTTAAATTGAAGGTTGAGGTGAGAGTATATGATTATTGGATTCTTCACTTTTCAGAATAACTCCTCTTTTTTTTATATTCTTCTTTTCAGTATTTCTTTTAATTTCCTTACTCACTTAATATGTTATTAGTTCCCCTTTTCCTTTAGCAGCCACTTTCCTTTAAGTAAACTACAATTCAGGCATATTAATTTCTAAATATGCTTCATTCGATAGAGTGACTTATCCATCTTGTCCAGTTGAACAAACTCTACTAGTTGTATTAACAGTATCGCCAATCAAAGAAAATTGAGGTTTATGATGTCCTATCACTCCAGCTATCACTCTACCATAATGTATTCCTATTTTTATTGTCAAATGTCCAATCTGTCCATATTTAACTTTTCTTGTGTGATCCATCATTTCTAATGATAATTAAACAGCCTATTAAATACTCTAAAATTGTTACTCTTTTAACACAATTTTAATTATAAAATTTGGTTCCTTAGTCTACTGCTTTTAGACCCCCTGCTGCCATATATGTTTTACCAACAGTTTCTATTTTTTGCATTCCATTTTAAGCACATAACTAATCAAATGATCTAAACAATCCATCTAAAATCTTCACAATATTTTCCTTTTCAACTGTAATCAAATCATCAAAACCACAAATATCACAAAATAAAATTGACACATTCCCTTAGTTCTCACTTATCTCAAACATGCCCTCTAAATTATATAAATCATAACAACTTACTTGCATTAATTCTATCCCTAATAAATTTTGGTAATAAAATTGATAAAACATTTGTCATTTTTGATGTTTCTTAATTCAAAGTCACATCAAGCATAAAATCTTCCCTTTCTAACCTAATCAATTTATATTGTAAAGCCATAAATAAGATACTAGTTGCGATAACAACTACTTCTCCGTTGATTAAAGAATAGTAAGTTATTTAAACTTAGGAAAATTCCATTATTGAGTATTTTTTAATGAATCCAATCACTGATAATATTCCAAGAATAAAATTGATTATAGGTAGGTGTATCCGTGAAAATAATAATACAACTATGTAACTTTAGGTGAGCAATAATTCATAAATCCCTTCTTGTTATGTTGTTCCTAAATCACAAATAAATTTGATAAGAAATCTGATGAAAACAACAGATAAATTGATGAAAAAGAAATGTTTAGGATATATATTTGAACAAACTAAAAATAGTAAGACAAACTATAAAGCTATTCCCAAAATGTAAGTTAAGAAATATAATTCAGTTGAAAAATGATCAGAATTATATACAACATATAATACTAAAGCAATTACTTCTAAAAAGACCAAAGTTATTATTAACTTATATCTCTCAAATTTTAACCAAAGAATTTTTGATAATCTTTTGAATTTCATTTCAGTATCTTTATTCATAAATTTAAGAGTAAATGGATTAACTTTATCTTAATTTACTTTTAAATTAGTTCCAGAAACCATTTCTTAAATTGATAGATCAAGTTCATCATTATTCCTTTTGAATATCTTACCTGCAATAACAGCAATTCTTTTAATTAAATTATGATATTTTCTGTAGTTGCTTTTATTGTTCTATGTATTTACTTTTTGAGAAATAATAGAAATTTCTTCATAGCATTAATCAGTTTTAATTAAACTTTAACAGAACAATGGTTGAATGGCTTCTATGCAACTACTTAAACATAATTATGCACCAATATAAAAGAAAAATACAAACCAAGAATGAGGATCAGTAAATAATTACTCAAAAGTTTCAATATTATCATCAAATGTAAATTTCACTGATAATAAAGACATGCCTAACCAACATAATAAATAGGCAAACACCAATATTATCCAAGCCAAAACTTTCTAGACTGAAGAGACACACAATTTTACCAAATCACTTCCTACTAACAATATCAAAAGCATTTATCTGATGATTCCAATTTGAGTGTTTCCATAAAATAATGAAAAGCAAGTCAACCACAGTAAAACTGCATCTAACAAGGCATTTCCATTAATTTTAAAAATAAATGACAATACTTTCTTTTTTTTGAATGTCTTAATGTTAATTTTAAATTATTCTTAATACATCTTTGAATCTCCATGATAATTTTCATTTAATTTAGAAATTAAGCTTGATATCTATTGCAAAAACAACATTAAACTTTAATAAACTGTCAACCAACTTCCTTCTACTAATTAATTATTCTATGAACAATTAGTGGAATAAATAAGAAATAGAGCATACAATATTAATAAAGATCGGTAGAATGAAAACACCAATAAATCATCATAGACCTCAGCAAATATTCTACTCTCAAAAAACATTAATCCACACAGATCCTCAAAACTATTTACACATATATCAGAAGTAGCCATTCTTTGTATATCTTTGATACCATGCTACCTTTTTAGAGGGTTTTCTAATATTTTATTCATTGATAATCTCTAAGTAAGTTTTCTTTTAGTACTCTATTTTAGTTACTATTAAGATACTGGTAAATGGCAATATTATATACCAATATTTGCTTATCTAAACATTTAAATGTCATTGAATGAATCTCCAATTGACAACACCTTTTTATTCCCTTAAAATTATGTTTAGATGATTTTAATGATTTCAGCCTTTTAAATTGGATTAAATCTATAAGCAATGAGAGAATTGCAAAAATATAAAAGGAATGTTAAATGGGCTAGGAATACACTATCCTCTTGTATAATGTTAAATTATTCTCCACTAAGCACAATTGAAAAGGCTCTTATTTCTCCATATTATTGTTATTATTATTATGATTATTATTACTATTATAATTATTATTATTAAAACTAATTATGGGAGCTTTTACCAACTGATTTATTTTAATTAAATGTATCTGGATTATAATAGTTATCAATACTCTTATGAGCTTTATCAGTCAATGTATTTAAGCGAATCGTTTTTGACTATATTGCATTGCTCACATTAAGATTCTGATCAGGTACTTTCAGTTATTAGGCCATTTAAGCCAATTAGTTTTTAATCACCAATTTTGCATTATCAGAATCAAGGTATAATAGTTGATCTGTATTTTATAATAAGCCTGACCTATAGGCAACAGGTAAGACTCTATTCATTTCATCCCCAGATAATAAAAATAAACTCAAATCTGCTTATTTCATTTATTAAATCAATATTTTTGCATCTGGTCTTATTTTTTCTTTAATACCCAAGACTTACATGATTTGCATATCCTTCTCTATATCATTGAATAATTAAATTAATTCATTTTATGATTATTGAAATCTAATCTATGAATATTTATCTAAGAATTCATTTTTTTCATTATCCCTTAAATAAATCTTTGAATAAACTACGGTTCTCATTCCAGCTATATGTAATTTGTTAAAAACTCTATCCCAATACTCTCTACTATTCTTATCTATATCAATATATGATGGTATTTGATTATGTTCTTCTCTAACTATTAATACACAATTAATAAAATCAGTTTCTTCTTCTGACTCGTTTATAAAAAATTGAAATTGCTCTGCCAATTTATCTGGATATTATATCATCACTCCTAATCGAGGATGATTTTAACATTGTTCATTAATAGATAGAATTTAAAATTCATGCATTTCACCTAATAAGTCTATGATGTAAGTAATCTTTCCGCCTGTTTCATTAGTACATACAAATTTAACATCAAAATATTAAGCAAATCTCATCAATTCTTAATCTAAAGTAGATTAAGTTGAATCATGAATAAATTAATCATCATATTAAGTAAACTTCGATGCAATCTCTTAGCATAAAAGTAGAGAGAGAATTGCTTCTTAATAAAATATTTATGATGGACCACAAACAAGTTTCTAATAGAATTCTTAATCTTTCTAAAATGCTATATCATATGTGTCTTCATCCATTTAATAATATTATAAGGTAGCTTTATTATTATTATTTCTATTCACAAAAGATGATTACTTTTTTACATGTCTGTGCTCATCCTTTTTTGTGGCATCACTATCACTTCTTGGTTTTTTTTATCTATCGCTTGTTACAGATTACTTATCTTCTTATGGCATCAGTTGTATTTCCTCAAATGGACTAGAGGAAGGAGATTATTAGATTGATATTGACTAGTTAACAATGATTGACTTGTTAAAGAATGGTTTGGGTCTATTTGCCTTCAAATCAGGTGTAATTCTACAATGAGTATCATCCAGATCTTCAGGTCTAATATTTTCAATTATATGTTGACCAATCAATTCAGTATTGTTTCCTTCAGAATTTTTAACATTTGCGCTCTCCAATTCAGATTTACTTAATATGGCTGATTACTATAATGGTTAAAAAGTTGATATTTTATTATTAAAGTTATTTTCATCATTTAAATGAGATTAATGTAATAATGTGGATCGAAACTTTTAAGTTTGTTATTTTCCTAATGACTTTGATAGACCTGACACTGTATTTTTGAAGCCATTACTTCTACTTTTCGATTATTATTCAAGAGCAATTTATTCATCAGAATATTCTTCTTATTCTTGAATTCTAAAATTAGGGTTTTATTTTAATTATTATTTGAAATTTTCTTTGAAGAGTTACCAACCATTTTATATCTTTTTCTACCCAAATTTATACATCATATCTTCTATAATTATGGATCTTACTCGAAATTCCCCTGTAGTTAATGTTCCAGTCTTATCAAAACATACATATTCAGTCATAACTAGGTCGCCAATTGAAACTGAATTCAATTATTCATAGTTTATTTATGGTTGTGTATTTTGTAAGTTAAGTCCTCCGATACTATTACCAACTTTGATTCTCATCTCAGATGATTTACACTGATTAAATTTAATGTATTTATAATGAGCATATCCCATTTCAATAATGTCTACACAATTATAAAAGTATATCGGAGTAGTCTTTAAATATTAAATCATATAAAATATAAGAGTAGTAGAATCAAAGATTGTTTCATTTTAAGAACTCTAACAAACTCCAAAAGATGCTATTAACCAACTTATAAATGTTATTATAATGCTAATAGTTAATGTTAAAGCAAAGAACATTCGTGACTTTTAAACAAAGAATGATTTCTTCTCTGCTTGTTTCAATTTATCATAACAAATGCAATTCTATCCTGCAAATAGTACTAGTCCTATTAAATATTAGCATGTCCTTAATTGTTCCTCTCTTCGAATGATATTATTACGATTAAAATTCTCTCCTTTTGGGTCTTTTTTTAATTTAATATATCCGTAAATGTTTTCATTTTTATCTTTATCAAATTATATTTAACCTGTCAAAATTTTTTTATAATCAAATCCTGATGCTTTGTATTTACCGTTTTTGAGCATTGTCAATTAAGTAGGTTACCGACTTTCTTCTGTTGTTTTTCCATCTAATTATTAAGAGGATACTCCAACTATATTATCAGAAACATCTATAATTAATATATCGGCTGGTGAAATTTCGTTTCGTTTTAAATAAACTAAATCACCTACTTCTAGTTATTCCCAATTAATATTCTCATAAAGCATTAATTTTTCCCTTCTTTTAACAGATTAAACTGAATGAGGTTTTTTCTACATCTCTAGTTTAGTAATTGTTACTTAGGGTTCTTTTGAATTTAAAAAAAAATCAATCTATTATTAATTTTATTAAGGCTTATTTCCAGAGGCAATTTCCTTTCTCAATCTTCTATATCTTGTTATACCTCTTTGATTTGTCCTCTTGTCATATTCCATTTTTAAGTAGTCAAAATAGAATGCCTTAACTACTTACAGGATGTAATGCATTGATAATGGCAAGATGTACACAACCAAGTCTTCAGGACTTAATATTCAACGCATTGTTTACTTAATTTAAAGGTAACTAAAATGAAGAATCATAACAATATAATATATTAGGACTCCGATTCTCTCAAACTATTTGAAAAATAAAAAGAAAAGCAAGGTCTTGAAATCAAAATAACCCGTATTGATCTTATTACTTAATTCATATTGTTTCACTCCCTTAATATTTACGACTTCCCCACAATCGATTTCAATCTAATATAATTTATATAGATTCAATACTTAATAATGAAATCTGGTTTGCTTCCTATTATTTTTGACATTGTCGTATTTTTTTTTCAATTGTTCATAAATTAATTTTCCGATGGTTTTCATTTATATTTATTATAAAAACTAAAAAGAAATAAGTTATTTCAAGCAAATTTTAAATTTTTACTTGAAAATACTGTCATTATTTTAATAGATGATTTTTTTGATAACAATACATCTAAGAACAATTACAAGAAAATAACCTTATGATAATAATTTAATATTAATAATGAAATTTTCATTCTTAAAACATAATCTATAGAGTCTGTTGAATCACTCTGAATAATTGGATTCACCCACTTCTATTATTAAGAAATTTGGTCCATTCCTAATGTCAAGCTTATTCAATTAGTAATTAGAGGAGAGTAAACAAGTGATTAAATATATGGAACAAAATATTGACTAAGCATAATTTATAAGAAATTTCTCTTATGAGCCTGGTATTAAAAATTGGAGAATAAATTTGAAAAAATCATTAGAAGGATTAGCATGTTCTTTGATCGTTGGCAATCCTAATCTTATTAATAAGCATTATGTTGAATGTTTATATGAAAGCCAAATTCCAATTTATGATGCAATCCCATTAGCATACACACTAGTCATACAACAAATAAAGAAATGGCCTTTGGTAGAAGAAAAGGAAGTTTTATCAAGATTAAACTATTTTTTGCAAACCTAAAAATAAGAATTTCAAAAAATAGGTCCACACATATTTTAAATGAAATTGTTGCTGTCAGATTTAGGGATATATTATCCTGATGTAGCAAATTTCTTAAAAGGTAAAGTTTTTAACTCGGATTTGCCATTAGATTATTTTGCCTCAGATTTGAGAATTCAATATTAAGACTTTTTTTTTGAGGATGGGAATTTAATCGATCTGAAAATTGGAGATTAAGTGTATCTATTTCTCTAATCTGAAGATTTCGAGAATCAAACTATGAGGACTTTTCTTTAAAGATATGTTAGGATTAAACGAATATCTGAATTATACCCTAATCTACATGTGGTTTGGATACATAATGACTTGAAGAAAGATTAATTATATAAAGTAATTGGTGTTTGAGTTAATATTTTTCATAAATAGCAATAAACAAAAATAATATATTTATAAATTAATGAAGAGAATATAAAATCTAATTGCTAATGGAAAGTAATTTCTTATTGATAGCTATTCAATTCATAAATCAAAATAAGTATAAATCACCGTATAAATTAGGCACTCAAAGCATATGAGAAATAGTAATACAAGAAGATCATTTCCTAATGTTAATATTGGAATTCCTATAAGTATATCCAAATTAATCAACATAAATTTCTGTTTTTTCTTATATCAGAGTAGAATAATGATTTGATAAAATAAATATTAGATAAAAATCCAATAAAGGAAGAAATCTTGGGAGATGATGAAAATCCAAATAAGTTTTTCCCATTGACATTTTCTGTATTAAATGATGTTAGAGAAACTAGTGAATTGCTCATTGAAAATGGAGCAAATATACATTAATCGCATAAAGATGGTAATAATATTACTCATGTTTGTGCTTTCTTTAATAAAATCTAAGCCTTAAATTATTGCATAGAGAAAGGTGTAAATTATGAATAATAAAATGAAAGAGGGGATACTCCTTTACATTTGGCATCAATGCAAGGACATTGTGAAATAATAGAGAGATTATTGCATTTGAAATGCAATGTTAATGTTGAGAATACAGAGCATCATCAACCTATACACGAATCAGTCTTGTTTGGTTAATTGGATGCATTTAAGATTCTCTTTAAATATTATTAAGGAATTTAGAGAAATTCACAATCTCCACACATTGTTCATTATGCATCTATGCTCGAAAACACATTTATTTTAAATGAAATTATCAAAAGTAACAAAGCATTAGTGAATTTAAGAGATCCTGTAAGTAATGCAGTTCCTCTTCATTTTAGTGTTAATTCAAATTCATTAGAGTGCACTAGTTTATTGCTTGTAAATATTTATTTTGATATATTCATAGGAAAGTGGGGCATTAACTAATGTTAAAGATAAATTTGGGAATACTCCCTTACATTTGGCTGTTGAAAAGAAAAACATTGAGATTTGCAAATTATTATGTTTGAATGGGGCTGATATTGATATTGAAAATGAGGATAAATTGACAGCAAAAGATTTAGCCGAAGTTGATGTGGATAGATAAATTCTGGCTTTATTTTAATCATAATCCAGATATTCAAAACTTTTCAGATAATGATGTTAGGACATATTGTTTGTTTGTGTTTGTAATTGAATTTTACATAAAATAAATTAAGACTCGTTTATATATAAATATTAAATTCATAGAAGAAGATAATGAAATTGAAAGAGAAATTTTACGATAAACCAGATGCCACAACGGTTTCTTTGCTTCAATCGATAAAAATGAATCCTTATTTCTAGAAGCTAATATCGTTTTCATTAAATTGCCTCTTTTCACAAATGTATTTACCCAACAACAAACATCGAGATAATTCGATCTACATTTTCAAAGGTAATGGTATAATGATCTTAAAGAGGGATATTCTATTCTAATTCAGTGTATCGATAATCATAGATAGAGTGATCAAGTCATTTAGAATGTTTGTGGTTGTTTGAATAGAATGATTGGTTTACATAAATTTAGAGATGAATTTATAGCTAGGAATGTTATTGATAGTAATCTTAGTCATGTCATTTCATCAATAACTAATAGATAATTATCATAGGAAGCTATCAAAGTAATATTGTTCACTATTGTAGTCAACACTAGATCTTTATTAAAATCTAACTTTTACATAGCTCCAAACGGATTCACTTGCAAAATCCAATATTCTAGTTGGATTCGTATAAATTTTAATAGTTTCTAAACCTTTAATTTTAGAAATGAAAAGAATATTTGATTTGGAATATAAAATGCTAAGTAGATTTTTTAATCTATGAAAATAGTTTAAGAATGTATAATTGAAAATATTAATATTCACGAACTTCTAACAATTTATATTTAATTGATGCAAGAGTATATAGATAATATATTTGTCATAAAAGAATCTTTAAGAATTCTATTGCTTTTGGTGAATAATTAGAATGCACTGAAAATAATAAAATAGAAACAATCAATACCATTAAAAATAATGAGTGAGATTTTAATCTAACATAATGATGTAAATTTCTAATTTGTATATAGATTGATGTAAATGATAAAGGAGCTCAAATTCTATAAAGTATCATAAACATAGAATAAGTCTAATAAAGTATTTAATCAATCAAATCAGTTGATTAATAAGCTGAATTCTCCATGAGTCTTATAGCTTGTTTGATACCAGCTATACATAATTAAATCAATTTGGATGAACTAATTAATATATTATTTGAGTTAATCAAAGGATATAAAAAAATAATTAAAAGAAAACCAATACTAAGAGATGCTCTTAATTGTTTGAGTAGACTCTATGATTAAGATTAAGATTATGTATATATTTCTTTTTTAATTGTTAGGCTGTCAAATTAAAATAATTTTTACCTCTTATGATGGAATTATATGAAAATGAAGATGCTGAAGTTGTAGCTGCATCATTTGATCTTAGTAGAAAACTTGGAACTAATCTTACTATTGAAGAACTTAATAAAATAATTGAAAAAGTTATTGCCTAATTAGCATAATTGAAAGGAGTCAAAGATGGACTAAGATTATTATTAACGTATGCTAGTAAGAATGACAAAACTTTCAAAGCTATTTCTAAAGGGAAAGAAGCTTTTTTTAAAATTATTGAAAATGTTAATAATCAAACATCTTAAGAGTATAATTCAAAATTATTATTACTAATCCATCAAGAAATCAAAGAGTATTTAATAAAAAAACTTTCTGTCATTGTTCAATTTATTTAAAAACATTATCTTTGGAAAAGATCATTATTATATTACATTTAAATTTTAAATAAATATCCAGAATAGGTAGCTTAATTAAAATCAAATTTGATGATTTCTATCTTATCATGTAAAAAGAATAAAGGTAATAATTGATAAGTTACTTTTAGATTATATAAGCATTGTTAGTACTTTAAAACAAGTAAAAACTGATTCTGAAGCTGAGGAAGATGATCCAGAAGAAGTTGCAATAGAATTTTAGTAGAATGAAGAATTAGAATAATAATTTATTATTTTAGTTAGAAATCTAACAAAATAAGATGATGTAAAAGTATTGTAGAAAGAAATCATAGGAAATAAATATAATGATGAATTATCTTAGGTTATGCTTGAAATACAATTGCTAAAACTTTCATATTATGTTTAAATTGAAGGAACTTTTTACTTGTAAAATGATTATTTCACAGAATTAATGAATTACTTATTGAAATTTTTAAAATCTTATAAAGCTGAGATGATAGATATTGTTTAATGCATATTTCTCTTGTTATAGACTATGTCAACTTTATATTGGAATGATAAAACTGGTACATTATATACTCAAAAGAAAACATCTCAGTTATGTTTTGACTTTCTATTTTAATCACTTGAAAATGAAGAACTTATGGATTCTAGTCTAGACACTATTCTATTTATGGGTTAAGGTTGCAAGAATACCAATAAAAAATAACACTATTTATTGGATATTCAAGATAATCAATATGTTATTCAATTGATAAGTTAATTATAAATCTTGATGAAAAAATATGTTCAAAAAGAAAGAATTTAGTTAAAAATATTAGATGTCATTAAGATCTATTTACTTTTTGAACTATTTAAATAGAATGTAAGAGATCTCCCAAAAATTCTGTGTAGAAAGTTACCTGAAGATACAACAACTAAAGAAATGGGATTAGAGACTATTTAAATATTATCAGATATTAATTATACAGATAATGCACTTAAATATGTTACACTATTTTAATTACAGCATTAATATGATATTGAAGTAATCAATTAAGTTATCCCATATATTGATACAGTATAAAAATATGAAGGGGATTCCTTTCTAACAGAGGAGATTAAGAAATAAATTAAATAAATGATTAATTATTTTGAAGAAATGGAGGATCCTGAAATAGGTTCTGAATATATGGATAAATTAAGTGTTTATTCAACAATTCCATAAGCTTTAGAATATGAATTTGATTGCAATATACTTGATGCTTTAGTTAATGTTTTAAAATATTGTGAATTAGAAAAGAGTAATAAATATGATAATAATTTAGATAATGATCGTTTGTTATGTTCATCAATTAATATATTAACTTAAATGTTGATAAATAATTATATTGAACCAATAGAATTGGAAAAGTGCTTTTAATTTTTATAACAAAAAAGACATAGTGAAAATCCTGTAAATTTGTTAACATTTTATCTTTCCAAAGGGGAAGCAATAATTTAGACAGATTACCTTTAATTTATATTGTAAAATTATCACTCGATATTAGGGATTTAATGGAAGAATATTAGAATAATAAGTTTGTAATTGCAAATTTATATGATATATTGTACAGATCTTGTTTAAAGTCAAAAGATATTAGTAAAATTTTAGGAGATAAAAGATTTATATAGAAATTAATATTATAAACTTAAGAATTAGTAATTGAATAAAGTAATGAAGAATAAGCAAAAAAGAATCTAGCATGGTTAGAAAATTTATCATAATCTGAACCTGTTGCTCTTAGGATTTAAAGAGAAAAGGGTAGAGAATTATGTTAATTAATTATTAAATAAAATAGTGCTCATTCTATGTTTGCATTTAAAATATTAGCAAATTTAGCTAAATTTAGTTAATCAATTCCTTTAAGTTATTTTCTGGATTATTTAAAATAAAATTAATTTCCATTAGAAATATTAACTTCTCTTGATATTCTATTTGAAAATGAAGAAATAAAATAAGAATTTCTAAAATAAAATGGTTAATAACTTATAAATTAGTGGTAGAATGATTATCCTGATTAATGTGAGAAATTGCATCAACATTTCAAACCTAAATAACCTGTGATACCTAGATAATCATTGTTAAAATAAAGATAATCATTATTATAATAAAAACAGTTATTATTGTAATTAAGATAAGAAAAAGAGGAATAAGAGAAATAATAAAAATTAGAATAAAGTTAAGATAAAGAGAATATTAATGAGAGTTAATAAATGATTCAATAATTCCAATAACCTGAATAGAATTAATAGTTAATTAAGGATTGTTTAGAATTAGCAGTTAAAAATCCATAATAGATAATAGATGAAGGAATGTTAGAAAGATTGTTTTAAATAGAAGATTCTTGGGAAGTGTTTAGAAGATTGACTAAACATTAAGATATAGCAGAATAGGTGTTATAACCAAACTCTAAATTATATTAAAATACTATTGATGAATTGAAAAATTAGGATTCTAAATATGCTGAGTAAGTATTGGAGACAGCAGGTTAAATATCTCAAGTTCCTGAAACATTAAGTGAATTTGCATAGACTGAGGGACCAGTTTCAATAGTGAATTTAATATAACATTAAGCTGATAATCCAAAAGTAGTTGAAGCAGGTTTAGATGCATTAAAAAAGTTATGTCAAGATGAAATGATTTTAAGTACAATAGGAGATTCAAATGGAATAGATTTGTAAAAGGATTTACTTACTAAATATTAAAATAATATTGAAATCATTAAAAAATGTGATGAAATGATATCATAATTATCAGTTTCTGAATCTTATTAAGATAAAATTGCTGAATTAGGAATAATTCAATAATTAATTGAATAAATAAAATAAAATCCTAATACTCTTGAAATTGTGTAACCAGCAATTGAAGCATTAGCAAAAGTAGTTTATAGAAATGCAGATAATGGAACTATTGTAATGGAAAGTAAAATTTTAGATGAAATTTTGCAATCTTAAATTTTAGATGATTTAGAAGAATTTTTATTGACTTTAATAAATAATATGTGTTATAAAAATGAAGAGATTAAAAAATAAATGAAAATAGAATATTTGATTAAGATTTTAAAGAAGAATATTTAACATTATAAATAAAAGTCTTTTGAATAATGTGTAAATACTTTATTTCATTTGGCTTCATATACATAAAATATATAAAAGATGATTGAATAGAAATTATTAGAAATTATTAATGAATTCATCAAAAAGCATTAAAAAGAAGTAGATTCTATTTTATTATTACTTAATTTAGAATTAAAAATAGCTGCTTAAGTAAATGTTCCAATTGATATATAAACTGTTGAATGCACATTAATGTAATTATTATATTAAATTTAGATGTTTATAATTTGATAAACTTGAATAATAAGCACTTCGTCTTATTAGATAGATTTTAGCTAATTGTTATCAATTTATTGATCAATTAAATGGATTCACTTAGATTGCCAATATTTTGAAAAAAGCAGAATTAAGTTCTTGTGTTCTCACTCTTGATGTTATGCTTAAAATGGCAGCTATTAATAAAGAATCAATATCCAAATTTGAATAATTAAATGTTGGTCTAGATTTTTCAGAAATATTGAGAGTGAATAAGAATGATAAGAAATTATATGATTAAATTTTAGACTATAGTTTAAAATTATTTAATAAAACTAATGAACTAGCTAATTAATTGATGATATTTATTTAGTAAAATGAAGTTACTGAATTATAAATAGATAAAACTTTATTAATTGTGGAATAAGTGGATGACAATGAAACTTTTATACCTACATTAATTGAATTGATATAGAAGAATAATCACAAACATACAAAAACTATTAGTGTAAGAGTTTAGCAATTTCATCTTAGATTATTTTATCCAGAGAATCAAAGGTCTATCCTAATTAAATATTTGTAAATAAAGGAATTGATGCTTGTGTAGCAGAAGTCTTAGTTACAAAAGAAAAAGAAGTTCTGATGAATGTATATCTTATCCTTTTTCAATTTAGTTAGCTACAATTATACTTGATGTTGCAAAATCATTAGAAGAATATAGATAGAATATAGCAGAATAATTTTTAAATTAATTAGAAAAGCTTAATGAACCAATCTTAAATGAATTAATCAAATTTTTATAAGGACCTAAAAAATAATTATCCAAATTAACTGATGAAATCAAAAACTTTTTATAAAAAGGAGAAATTCTAAAAATGTATAAAGAAGATGGTAGTCGAGGTTATTATAGATTCTTTTGTGATGAAACTCTTTAATAAATAAGATGTAGATAAGAAAGTACAAAATTGGTTAAATAAAAATGGATATTAAAATTAAGTTAAATTCAAGAAATTAAAGGAAATTATGATAAAAAATCATTATCATCTAGTGCATTTGAAAATCAAAATTGGTTGGTTAAATAAATCCATAAAATGAAACATAAAGGTATGAATGATTAATACAATTTATTCTAGTTATTGAAGCTGATAGATGTTTTACATTATTTGCATAAAAGAATGTGAAACCAAAAACATTAAATGCTTTATGCAAATCAGAGAGTTAAAAAAACAAGTGGGTTGAATATATTAAAATTTTGATTGATGAGTAGCCACTATTAATGTAATAATGATTATGGAAATATGTGTTAAATAATTTATAATAGTGAATATATTATTATAATATTATATAATATTGTTGAATCTTACATAATAAAGTAGAAATAATGAATAATTTTAATAGATTAAAATAGAATGATAAATTAACTATAATTTGAAGATGTTTAATCATTTAAATAGATAGTATTAGAATGAATCTAATTAATCAATCCTGTTTAATTCAATATATAATGTTTTATATGTTTAATTGTATCATTTGTACAGAGAAAACTCAGTTTACAACAAAATGTCATTGTCAAATATGTTTGCTATGCTTACTTAATTGGTTTGAGGAGAAAAACAAAGATAAACGAATTGAAATAATAAATTGTCCAAATAAAGATTGTCTTTATACTTATAGTAGGGATGAAATCTTAAGTTATTGTTCTTATTAACCTTATGAGAGGATTTACTAAGAAATCTTATTGAAGGAATATCTAAAGAATCAAGATATACGACCATGTCCAAGTGGCAAATGTAAATTTTATGGGTTTATTGAATTATCAAATAAATGTAATGAAGAATTAGAATGTTTGGAATGTGGATTTAAATGGAGAGATTTTAACTAAACTCATTTTACTTTTAAGAAGAAATACATAATAAAAAAATTATATGAGATCACCCAACAATTTTTTTATTGCTTGACTAGAGCTAATGAGTGTCCTAATTGTGGAGTTTTCATATAGCGAATTGGAGGTTGTAAACATATGACATGTAAGTTATGTAATCATTAATTTTGCTGGTATTGTAAAACATAATGGGATAAACATATAGAAACCTAATGTTTCCTTTAATATATAATATTATCAGGATTACTTTTAAATCTCCTAATAAATATCTTATATCAAATTGGAATATTAAAATATGTAATTTATATATTTTATCCATTATTATGGATATTCGAATTCTTTATTTTACATGTCTTAGTTATTGGAACTTTGGTAGGTATATTTCTATTTTTCAAATCAATATATGATCTGAAAAGTAAGAATAATTCTATTAAAGATAATCTTTTAGTTTTTGGAGGATCAATTTTATTATTGATAATCGAGGGTTTTATCTTATGGTTTACAAATGTTTTTTTGTAAATAACATTTTGGAAGTCATTTATAGGGTTTTTATTAGAATTATCAATTGGCATTTTCATCTTAAGTTATATAACTAAAATTGATTATAAATTTGTATGTCTAGTAATTATTGGTTTATTTTTATTTTATACTTTTGGATTAAATGGGCTGGTATTATTAATTTGGAAAATTCCAGTGATAATTAGTGTTTAATATTTTCATTCATAAATAAATTTTAGTGCAATTGCTCTTGGTGTGTTAATTTTATTAAACATTTTTAATTTGTCAGAATTATTTCAATCTAAATTAGTATATTTTTTAATGGGATCAACTTATCTTCATTATAGATAGGAATTAAAAGACTTCAATTTAGCTTTAGTAGGTATATTAGCAATTAATTATATCTATGAATTAATAATGACATATATTTGATTTATATTATTATTTCTTGAAATTATTATCTAAATGTAATAAAAATCTAATTCTTATGTAAGATAGGCTCTATAGCAGATTGCCTTTGAAATGGGAAAGCCAACATCTTTGGTAGAACCCTATATTTAGATGTAAATCAATTTATTATCTTTAGACTTGAGGAAAATTGGTATGATACAAAAGACTCAATTAAAATGATGAAATAAGAGAATTTTGATGAATTTAAAATTCCTAAGAGAATTGGTCAATTACTAATTGAGTTTGTTCAAAGACCTGAAGATAAGAAATCAAATTGGCAATTAGAATTAACTAAAATAATTTCAGAAATCCCAGATTAGGATTAACTTTTTAAAACATTAGAAATACTTTTTAAAATAATTTCTAATGTTATTATGAATCCATTAAGTTTAGATAAATAAAAAATAAACATCTGTTCAAAAACTCTTTAAAATAACATACTAAAATACCCATCAGCATTAAATTATTTAAGGAATTTGGGTTGGAAGATTGAAGCAGAATTTTTGTATGTTGAATATAAAATGGAACAATAAAATGAATGGAAAGAGGCTGGAGAAGAATTGATCAACTATACTTAAAAGAAATAAGGATTTAATCCATAGAAACCAGCAATTCATTCATCCTCATAAAATGTTTCGATCACTTCTGAATTGGCCAGAAGAGAAGGTTATGATGTTTATTCATTCTCTTAGAAGCTTGAGTAATTGCAATAGAAAAGATTTGTAATATTTTTTATAGCTATTATAGGAAATTATGAATTAACCCATTACTAATAGAGAAATCAAAGTATTTATTGGTAGGAATTAACAATCACCTGTACAATTATAATAGCAAATTTAAGGATAAGATGATTATGAAGAAGTATAGCCTTAGAAAGATTAATAACTTTTACAATTTCTTTAATAAGTTGCTTAGGTAATTTAAATTATTAATTCTTGAATAGTCACTTGAAGAATAATAATTTGCTTCTAAACGAAAGAAGGAATATGAAGAACTTCTTAGTAAACCTATATTCTCCAAAACAGATATAAGAGTTTAATTTCCAAATAGTGTGATTGTTTAGGCCATCTTTAGTCCTCTTGAGACTTTATAAGTCTTATATGATATGATAAAGGATGTAAGAATATAAAAATTATAGGTTATTTTTAGATGTTAGAAAATAGTAACCTTGAATTTTATTTGTATACTTCACCTCCTCCTTTAAGAATGACATAAAAGTATTTAAAATAAACTTTTGATGACTTAAATTCAGTTCCAAATGGGTTATTTTATTTTGGAGTTGAGAAGCAAACTGCAAACTTCTATTTGAAAGAATAATGGATGAAATAAGCTAAAGATTTATGATTATTGTTAAAAACATCGTTATATAATTTAATTTGAATTTTTAATTTAGAATAATTTTATTAGTATTTATATTTCATCTTTTTTTCTAGATTTAAGCTGACATAAGTCCAGTTGTTGTTTCATACATCTAATACTTATGTTAAATTTTATACATTTTATTATGATTTTTAATCTGTAGCCCATGGAGCTTAAGATTTACTAAACTATTATTGTTAATTCTTTGATTATGTTGATGAGATTGTCATTTAAGACATCAAAGTTCCTAATTATTCAATTTTAGAGGGTGTTGATGAATATTAAGATTATTAATTTTAAGATGCCAGTTATAAATTAATATTCTACTATCTATTATCAAAATATTATGAAAAGATAACAAAATTGTTATTTTAAGGTATATAATTTGATAAATGATAATGTTTCTTAAGAAAACCTAATAATTTTGGAGATGGTCTGTCATATGCTAATTTTTCTGGGTAAATAATTTCACATCTCAACATTTCTTCAAATAATTCTTTGCCAATTCCTCTTCTTTACATTGATTCATGTACATAGAAATCTAGTACACATAAAGGTTATATTTCTCTAACTAATCCACTTAAATCTCTGTGAAATAAATTCTTTTTTCCAATCTTTAGTATTCCTAAGCATTGCTAATTACATTAATTTGTATTTGTACTTTTCCTTCTGATTTAATATACAATTTTTAATCAGTTTAATAAAATCTTGATGGACTTGTTATAACTTATTTCAAATTTTATGCCTAGTATAAATTGATATCAAATACCTTTGCAGATGCTTCACCCATTGTTGTAATAACTTCATCAAGTTATGGATTGCGTAATTATGATCCATTCAAAATTGTCATTCCATTTTCATTAACTGACATACATTTTGAGATTAAAAAGTTAAATTGCATTCTTAATATTAAAATAATTATATTCAATTTTGATTAAATATTATAATAATATATATGTATATACTATATTGTATATATATATATATATATAATATTCTTGATTTAATAACATATTATTTATTTGAGTAGTTTTAAATATTAAAAAGAGAAATGTTTGTGAATTATATTATATAATTAATATAATTATAAGTTCTAAAAATATAATAATACAGAAAATAAATAATTTGTTAAATAATAGTTTAAAATTATAATTATTTATATCAAATTTGATCAGATATATGTGTCGAAATCATAATGAATTAATAAACAAAAACATAATAATAATATGTTTTGTCCAATTTGTATGAAAAATCAACCTTGCTTATTTGAGATAAAGAATTGTTCATGTTCATTTTGTTATACTTGTGCATTGAATTGGATTCAAGAATAAATTAAATAAAAATAAAATACAAACTCATTTAGATGTTTAAATTACAAATGTAAAGAAGAAATAAATATGGAAAAATTTCATTAATCAATTACTTCATAGAAAATATTGAATAGGTTTTAAGAGATTATGTTAAAAAAATACTTATTATAAACTTAAGATATACGACCTTGTCCAAATTGTAATAATTATGGATTTCTACCAAAAAATAGATGTAGTGAAGATTTTGTTTGTAGATAATGCAGTAAGATATTTTAATTCATTTAAGAATTCGTCTGGGTTGATAAATAATATTTAACATATTCCAAGATAATAAAACTATATTTGAATCAATTCAAAAACAATAACTTTACAATCATTTATAAGTTTATCAAAACACAAAATTGTCCAAAATGCAATTGTCAAATATTAAAGAATGGAGGTTGTAGACATATGACATGTAAATAATGTTAAATCTCTTTTTGTTGGAATTGTAAAAAATACTTATAGGGACACAATGATGACATATGTGCTATATCAAGATTTACTTATTACTTATTGGTTCTTTAAAACATCATTATTTCATTTAAGCTATTAAATTTACATCGATATTTATATTTATTATTATATCCTTTTTATGGATTAGCAATTGTGATTATCTACAATTTATATGTATTAATGCCAATAGTTATAATTGCTTCTATTATTTGTGGGATATATCGTTATAGAATAGAAAAAAAAAGTTGGAAAACTTATATTATGGAATACATTTATGCACTTTTGATAGAAGGATCAATTTATTTTGTTGTATTCATAATAATTGAATATTTTGAGATTACAAATGAATAATTAATCTATTATCATTATTATCAAGGTATTATGATAATGATATATGGGTTGATGAAATTAATGAAATGGGGATTTAATAAATTTATTTTTCATGATTGGCTTCAATATTTGATATGAATTATAAATAGTTTTGATAAAAAATCACACACAATATATAGATATGTCATTCTTGAGGTTTTGGTCTTAAAAGCCTTGGAATAAAACCTTTGACTAATTCAACTAAGGGAATCTTCCTTCCACCCTTTGGTTCATCATCATCATCAGATTCACTTTCACTTTCTTATAAATCTTCATTAGCTTTGGCTTCTTTCTTGTCTTCTTTATCTTAGATTTCATCATCTTGATCATAATCATTATTGTTTTTCTATTTAGCCAAATCTATCCATTCTTATTATACTTTTTCTAGATCATCAATTTTGTATATGGTTTCTATTTGAGTTCTTGTGGAATTCTTATATATTATAGAATAGATACTTGAACACAATATGTTTATCTAATTCTTTTGATAATGTTTGTGGATAACCTAATAAGCATGAATATAATAAAATTAATAATTATGTCAATTGACAATATAATTGTAATTTAGAATTTTATGTTATATAAATAGTTGAATGATAAAGAAATAACACAAATTAAATAATGAGATTAATAACCAATACAAATATCATAGTTGATGATTTTGAATTAGCAAAAGATTATAAACTTGATACTTTTATCCACTTTCTTACTCATTTTCATTAAGACCATTGGTAAGGTATGACTCCTTTGTGGAATAATGGGAAAATCTATTGTAGTAAAATTACAAAGTAGTTCATATTAAATAAGTTTCCAAAGATAGAGAGAATTGTTGCATTAGACTTTAATCATATATATTATTTGAATCTCTTAAGTTAAGAACTAACAGATAAGATTGATAATGAGTTTACAATTGAAGTGGTTCTATTTTCAGCAAATCATATTCCTGGTTCAGCCATGTTTTTATTTAGAGGATATATGGGAACTATTTTACATACAGGAGATTTCAGATTTAATAATAGTATGATAACAGACAATCCTATCTTATTCCCATAAAATGAGACAATCTAAATAGATGAACTCATATTTGATAATACATATTGTGATCCTATGTTCAACTTTCCAACAGCTGATATTGTAGCATAATAAATGATTAAAATTATTGAGAACAATATCAAAAAAAGAGTATTAATTGCTATGGGTGCATTAGGAAAAGAAACAATTGTAATGGAAATTTGTAAGTACTTTAAAACTAAGATTATTGTAACTTAAGAGAAGTATAATCAATTAATTGCTAGTTCAACTAAAAATATTGATTTATTTACAACAGATAAGAAAGGTAATTGGAAATATCAAATTTTTAGAATATTTTATAGAAATAATTAAAAGAAGTCATAGAGAATAAATACTTTAATAATATATTGAATAAGGATAATAGAATTTTATTTGTATAAATACTGATTTTTTAATGTAAAGTCATAGAGATCCTGATGGTATTAATTATATGGTTCCATATTCTTTACATTCAAATTATATTGAAATGAGAACCTTTGTAAATTCTATCAAACCAGCTATCTTGAAAGTATAAATTCTATTTAAATTATTAAGAAATTGGTTATACCTTATGAAAATTTTGCTGAATATAGAAGAAAAGTCAGAATCAATCCAGTTAAAGGATTTCAAGGTTATTTAAAGAGATTAAAAACAAATGGAGAATCTGGTTATTCAATTTTGATTAGAGAATGTACTGATTTTACAAAAATATCTAAAAATTATACTTAATGGATGACAGAAACAAAATTTCGTATGTTTATTTTTACTCATAATTTTAAGGTAGTTTAATGGAGAAATTAGGAGTATAATTAGAACCAGATAGAAAAAATCGAAAAAGGAAAGTAGATTAAGTTATGCCTAAACCTACTATTAAATAATGTATTAGAGAATTAGAGAAATAATGTATCTATTCAAAGAAACCAGAAAAAGTAGAATCCTTAGAAGATATTTCAAATAAATTGAAGGCAACCAATAATAATCATTATATTACTAAATTCTTTAAAAAACCATAATAAAGTTAAGAAGGAGGAAGAAAAGATGAAGAGGAAGAGATTTATAATATAATTTAAGAGTATTTACATTTTCATGATGATGATGTGTGATATAATAAAATTAATTAAGATGAAATTTATTAATCGATGTTTATTTAAGTTTTCTGCAAATGTTATTAGAGACTAAATCTATGAATTTGATAAGAGTGCAATTAGTTTAAGTGTTCGAATTAATAGCTTAAAAGATTTCAACGATTTTCAAAAATTAAGAGATTTAAAAATACATCGAATTATCTATAATCTTAATGATAAAACAGAACTAATGGACTTTTTAGCTGAACATAATGATGAATGTATTAAGAAAATATTTGATCCATCCTTTTTTATATGTAAGTTTAAAAATAAATGAAAATCTTAGTTCGTGGTGTCAGTGTAAACATTCCTACAATTTTAAGAGATGGTCATTTTAGAAAATTAGAATAGAAAGCATTATTATAGATTTGCTAACATCTATTTAAATTAAAGACTGATCAAAATAAGACTTAATTTTAAGTGTTTATGGTATAAATGATTAATTTATTTTTATGCATTAAAACATGATGGAAATATAGGTAAAGAAGAAGAATTTCTGAATTTAGTGAAAGAAGAATTGGATGATTTATAAAGTGTGATTGAAAATTCATTTAATTTTGAAGTTAATCATGTACTTAGTTATAATCCAAAATTCACTTATGATTTATTATTTAAATTGGCAAATCAACAGAAAACATTAAAAAGTGTTAATTTTAATATTTACAGATATGCAAATCCTTAATAAAGTGAACTTGATTAAAATAGAGAAATATTGGCAACTCTATATTAACATGTTAATGAATAATACAATACCATATTTTTAAAAAACTTCATTTATGAAGATTAATATGTTAAATAATAGAATTTATCTGAAGGCATTGTCAGTTATTCACATGTAATAATTTATTAATATTAATATATATTAGTTAGTAGACATGTTAAAATTGATGCATTTTAGAGGTTCTTTAGTGTTTGAATATAATAAGAATTTAGAGAGGAATGTTGAATTCATAGATTAATTGTTGTAATCAAGTAAATACATTTTATGTGACAAACATAAATTGGGAGAAGACCATGAATCTCATATTGTTGATGGAGATACAATGCCACCTATAGATATTTGAGTTATATTTAGATATATATATATATATAATTCATTTATGTTCTATTAGAAATCCTACTTAAAATTATTCTAATAAATAATGAGCATTGACCCAAGGATGATTTTACATAAATAAGGCAGTACCATCACTTCCTACACCTTTCATTATTTCCTCTTGTCCTCCAGGATGTTTATTCAAATATTTAGTAACATCATACACTTTAGAGTTGATTACAATCCATGCTGAATTTATTGTGTTATGTTTGGCTACCTACTCTCATTCGCATACTCATACCTCATCTATTGTACATTACTTTAAATCATTTTTCTTATTACTATCACTTAGAGATTTCCTTTATATCCAACTAGGAGAAACACTTTCCTTAGATGATTATCCAAATTTAGGAGATTCAATTTCATTTTAAAATTGTATTGGTTGTGGTACTTCATTCTTCAAAGAGTTTCTTTTTTTTGGTTGGATAACCAAATCATCAAAAATGCCTATTAAAGTATCTACATATTTTTGATTTGCCTTTTTTATATCAATTAATTTATAATCTACAGTCTCTACTTTACATGTATCCTTATACTTCTCCAATAGAATACTGTCATTTTTTATGGTGTATATGTTACGATTTTATCTTACTTCATTCTTAGCTTATTCCACTTAATACCTTTGCCAAAGTCTTCACATTATGTCTCTATGGTATTGTAATATATGTATGAGGTCTTTTGAATTCTACTATCTATTCAATCTCATAATATTGATTCTCTTGATCTCTCAATGTAAGGAGATCTGTTTGATATTTTTGTTTAATGTCATTCAGAATGTATGTCACTACTTCATCAAGAGTTTCTATTTCAACTTCATCCTATATCCATTCTATAGTATCCTATCTGTCTTCAATGTATAAATTGATTACCTCCTTATTATTTTTCATATAATTATTAAAATCTCATGGGATGTACTCATACCAAAGTTGATGAACCTTTAAGCGAGAAACTAAGATACAAAGCTATTGAAATCTTCAGAAAACTAGACATCAAAGGCAATGGAACTATAGACAAATAAGGAACCGAATAGTTCTGGTATATCCCTCATTTAAACACTTAGGAAGTCTAACTTTGCTAAACTCAATACTGAAGCATTATTTGATGCTGTAGATTTTGATAAGAGTGGAGATATTACAGAAGATGAATGGATGGCATTTTGGGAAATTGTTAAACAAAATGGTTATTCAGAAGAAGAAATAAATATGGAAGTATTTATTATATATTTTATTTAAAGTTAGATGAATTAATGGAGGGTAAGGCATGGGTTTAATTTAAAAGAGTAGATAGATTCATTAAGATTGATGAGAAAAGAAGAGGATCTCGAGTTAAATCAATTGTTTAAGAGGAAAAAAGAAAGCTTTCAATTATCTAATCAGCTAGATTACATAAAAGTAAAACTATGCAGAGTGAAGGATAGGAATTACTATAAGAGTAATAAGAATAATCTTGATTATATTAATGATAACCATAAGATTTTATTATAAACAGTGATTTATTTATGTTTTCTATTCTAATGTCAAATGAAGGTTGAAATAAATTTATATATTTTAAAAATACATCTAAATTAATTGATATTTTATAATAAAAATTACAAAAATGTCAAATAAAATTTAATTCACTATTAAAAGCAGTGATATCTAGTTAAAACTATATTACAAACTTCATTCAAATAAAGATATAAGTAAATTATTTTTAAGGTTCAATAAATTTATCAATTTTATCAATATAATGAAATGTTGAAAAAATTCTTAAACATGACATGTTTATCATTATTCGTTTTGAAACAATTGCACATAGATGGTAGTGTTATTATATATTATATATAAATATATGAATTATCCAAAATTTATAGGTGAAACATTAGAATTTGATCCTCTTTAGAAACCGCCTAAATTACAGTATGCTCTATAACATCAAGTAATTTTAACACTAATTTATATTAGTTAGCCACTAGTTGTGGTTAGAATAATAAAAATTCTGATTACTGTCAATGTTGTGGACTTGGTATTGATAAAATGCCACTACCTTTAAATATTGAAATCATAAATTTAGCATTTTTAGGATAAGGTGTTCCATTATATTTCAATCTTATGTTGCTTGTTATTCTGTTGCACTTTGTATTATTCTTTATTTTCACAGTTCCTAACGTTTCTCAAAATTATATTGCAAATAATTGTATTGCTCCTACTAATTATGCATATAAATTATGGAAATAAAATGGATGTGAATAGAATTGTCCATTGAAACATGATGCTTATTAATATTTTGAGAATTTATTTTCAGATTGTAAGAATATATGCTAACATTACTCTGATGTTTGTATATAATCTCAAACCTCTAGAATATCATTTGTTAATAAGTAACTTGAAGATGAAAGTAAATTAATATAGTCTTCATTGATTCTTTGCTCAGTAATAATATACAAAATTTTAATGGTTCTTATTCGTGAGAAATAACGTAAGATAGAATATGCAATTGATAAGGAATTATTATCTCCATCTGATTTTACAGCTATATTAAATAATTTACCTAAGAATGATTATAATGAAAAAGAATTAAAAATAGCTTTAGAAGAATATTGTAAAGAATTTGATCCAAAAAATAAATATGAAGTAGTAAAGATTAATATCGCTTATGATATAGTTTAATTTGTTGATAAAGGGAGACAAAAATTAAAATTAGAAAAATAACTTGAAAACACATCCTATGGTAATAAAGAGAAATTATTAAAATAAATTAAAGAAATTTCAAACTAATAACAAGTAATAGAAGCTGAAATAGAAAATGGTTCTTATAAAAAAACGACTCCAATTGCCTTCATCACATTTCAAACCAAAAAATGTTTATATATATTTTTATCAATATATAGAACTCCAAAATTTATTAGAATAGACTAAACTATCTTATTGGGAAGCATTTATGATAGCATTGAAATCAATAATCAAAAAAAAAGATAGAAGAGGATTTTATTTTAAACATAATTACATTTAAATATCTAGAGCTCCTGAACCAGATGATGTATTTTGGGAGAATTGTGGTACTGATGAGAATACTTAACTTAAGAGAAGAATATTAAGTTGGTTTGTAATAGTATTCTTATTAGGTTTATCATTATGTACACTTTATGGTTTAAATGTTTTTTAAGTATAAATTGTATAATTAATATTAGAATCATTTTTTATTGAATTCAGATAACAAACAATTTCTAATGAAAACTATGGCTTCATTATCAAAATCTCTTATTATTACAATAGTAGATGGTCTCATTTATTATTTTATTACTTTATTAGCAAATTAAGAAAGACATGTTACTAAAACATAATAAGATACTTCTGTGGCTGAAAAATTAAGTTATGTTTAATTTATCAATTCTTGTTTATTAGTGATTATAATTAATGTAATAGGAACTTATTATGAATATTCAAAATAAGATGCATAATTATTCAATTTTGCTGTATAATAATAAGGAGGTATTGTTGATGATATATTATATGTCTCTGGTGCAAATGCTCTTCTAGTACCATTATCTGCTTATTTCAATATATTTTATATTATTAAGAAATTTAAATAGATGAGAATTGAAAAGAATACTCATTTAAATTAGATTGAAGCTAATAAATTATTTGAAGGTCCTTAAGTATAATTTTATGATTAATATTCATACTTATGTAAAACTACATGGCTTACACTATTCTTTGCTCCTTTAATACCTATCTCAATATTGTTTGGATTGATTGGATTAATATTATACTATTGGATATAAAAGTATTTATTACTAAGAAGGAATCGTAAACCTCCTTTTCAAAGTAGTCATCTTGATAGAGAAATGCTTAATCTATTAGATTTAAGTCCTCTTCTCTTAAGTACTATGTAATTTTTGATTGATTATTCATTTCATTCAAGTTAGTTGTGTTAAACTATAAATGTTGCTTCTTTGGCAGTTTCTGGTTTAGAATTAATTATTCCTTCATGTAGGATACATAGAATCTTATATAAAGATGTTTATGAGGAGGAAGAGTAGGTTAGATATGAAGAGATTTATTTAAAATTACCTACAGATTATGACAGAACCAATCCTTTGACTTAATAAGTAGCAATGTAAGAATTTGTAAAGAATAAATTAAAGAGAAACTCAGGTCCATTATTGATAGAGTTATCTTAAAATTTAAATGTGAATAAACCTAAAAGAAATTAAGCTTTGCAAGATTTAATATATAAGGGTATATGTGATCCAAAAAAAATTAGAATGAAAATATTGAAATAGAAATTATAATTGATAGTTAAAATGAGATAAATTAGAAATCTCAAACATCCAATAGTTTTGGAGAGATAAATTTAATAAAATTAAATTGCTTTTGATAAATATGAATCAAAATAATCTAGTGAATTAAATTCACCAACTTATTTAAAAACTCCTGAATACAATTTTTCATCTATTATCAACATCCAACCTTAATTATTACCATAACAATAATAAAGTGAAATGTTAGATATGAATTCTACAGCCTCTCAAAATAAAAGTGCTTATTTAGATACACCTAAATATTATTTTAATTCTAAAAACAATTTGTTATTTAAAAGTATTAAAAAATGTAAACACTCTTAAGTTTGAATTAATTAAATTCGTTTATATATTAATAATAAATTTATATTTTATATTAATTCAAATAAAAACATTATAAATTATATCTTTCATATCTTATTTTTATTTAGATGTTTTTCTAATCTTATATATTGAATATATACTTTAAATTATCTTCATTATTAAAATAAGAGAATAATAAAGTTATTTATTTTTTAAAATAAATGAGGTATTATAATTAGATATTTAATTTACTTGTAAATATTATTATAATTATCAAAGATCATTATATTAATATAACTATTAGATTTAATCAGAAATGTAAATGATCATTAATTGTTTACAGAATATTTATATTATTAATTTTAATGTTCCTATTTTTATTATTATATTTGATAGAGAGTAGGCAAATTGAGAGCTGCAAACAAAATATGGATTCCTTTCAGATTAAAGGTTTGAAAATGCACCTTCATAAGTGTAGGGATACATTTTTGTGTTAGTGACCATCATTAAGCTAAGGAGGCTCGAAATTAGGTTTTGTAGGATTCTGTGAGCTAGAATAAGGTTAAAGCAATTGTACAAGAGATTGAAGGTTTAGAGAATCAAAATCCGTTTTGGTATTCAGATCTAGCTATATATTTGAACATTGATGAAATTCATATAACAGGGGGTTTAATTGATCATTCTTAGAATGTATAATAGATGTATAAATTTTATAGGTTAGTATTATGAATCAATAAATACGAATTACTAAACATGTATATTTTAAAAATCTAATAAACAAAGAACTTATGATAACTAATATATTCACTTCATCTCCTCTTTTAAAAGTTGATTTTGAAAAACTAGTTTTACCATCTAATTAAACCACTATAAAAACTAGAGTTTGTACTTTGATTTATGAGTAAACAATCTCTGAAATTCGATCAAAAACATTTGAAATATGGTTGGCAGTAGAAATAGCTTATTTTTTAAGAGTTCCAATTAAGTTAATTATTTATGATAAACATCTTATGTGTTAAACTAAATAATTAGGATAGTGTAGTATATAAGGATAACACTCAATAATAGAATTCAATAATCTAGGCATTTATTAATAATATACAAAAATATTCTCTTTTTATAATCCAAACCCAGTTAGAATTGATGTTTCTTATAAATAGAATGAAAAGAAAAGAAATCAAATAAGAGTTTTATTGTCTAATAAAAATGATATTAAATCAGCTTCAAAACGTAAATTTTCTTTTGAAATTTAACCTTTTACAAGAATAGAATTAAAAATAATTATTAATACAAATTATTATTAAACAATGGCCAATAGCAAATTAACTTTTAGAACTTAATATGAAATCATAGAATTAAATGTAAATTATTCAGTACAAAAAGGATCTGTGAATTATTATCCATCTGTACTTACTTTAGATCCAGGAATAACTACAAAAGTATAATCATTTGATATCTATGTAAGAAATACATTTAATTAACAAATACAATTATTATAAGTTGAAAATCAATAAATAAAACATTAGAATATATCTTTACTTACTATGACAACTAATATTCCTACTAATTCTAGATCTGACATTCTTCATGTCGATTATATGGGTAAATAAAATTTCTATTATGATTCTAAATACCATAAATAATAAGCAAAAGAATTATTGAATTCATTTGGACGAAATAAAATAAAGATTTAAACTGATGTTTTATAAGATTCTGAAATTTTAATTAATTATAGATCAAATTAAAAATTTAATGAATAAATCTTAAAGAAGATTATTAAATAAGATCCAAAAATACTTATCTCATAATAAACAGTAGTTATATCACAATAACCAAATATTTTCATTATAATTATCTCAATCCTCAATATGTTATACATAGCCAGTTTGCTAAGAAACAATGTAAAAAAATCTAAGGAACTTAAGATTTCTATTGAAGGAAATCTATTGTAAGAATAAATTGATTTTTAATCAATTTTTAAAATACAGGATTCTATTTAATTGTAAAGTAAATCTGAAACAAATGATGTTGTTTCTGATAAAGCAGATGACATTTAGGATATGATAATATCAGAAGATATTATAAGTAAAGATAATAATACTATTATTTAAACTAATTTATAATCTCAGATTGATGAGAGTTCATCTCATTTTAGTCAAGGGGAGAGTTTAGATGAAGATTAAATTTCAGAGTATTAAGAGAAAGTAGTTGAATAGAGAAAAGTTTCAAATCAAAAGAATTTTAATTTATTTTAGAGAGTTGAATTTACTATACCAACATAAATTACTATGAATACTCAATCCTCTTAGGAATGTTGGGACACTAAGGATCCAATATTTTTACCATAAGATTCTGATGAAGAAATGGTAGATAAAAATAGTGTTCAAAGATTGGAATCTATGTTGAATTAGATTCATCACAAATTACCTCAATTTGAGTAAAGTACACTTAAATTGCCGTTAAAGTGGAATGAAAATAATTCAATAAATCCATACTTTCCAAAACCTCCTCCAGGAATTTGAATGTATTTATTTTAAAATAAAAAAATATATAAAATTTTTAATGAAATTTGTAATTGATGATATTGAAGTCATTTTCCCTTACAAATTTCTATATAAAGAATAATTAGAATATATGTAGGCACTCAAATAAACTCTAGATGAAAAAGGACATGGAATATTAGAAATGCCTACAGGAACAGGAAAAACAGTCTCATTGCTAGCATTTATTATAGCTTATTTAGCATAAAGACCTAAAACTATTAAAAAATTAATTTATTGTACACGTACAGTTGTAGAAATGGAAAAAACATTAGAAGAAGTCAGATTAGTTTTGAAGGCAAGAAAAGCTGAAGGTCTTGTAGATAATTTTACAGCTGTCGGATTGAGTTCAAGAAGAAATCTATGTATTAATCCAGATGTTGTTAATTAAAAAGATAGAGTTGATGCTGAATGTAGAAAAAGAACAGCTGAATGGGTTAAAAAAGGTTAAAGTGAAACATGTATATTTTATGAGAATTTTGAAAAGTCATCAAAAGATGTTATAGCTAATCTACCTAATGATGTTTATAGTTTAAATGATTTACGTAAAAATGGAGCTTTTTCAATTTAATGTCCTTATTTTACTGCTAGAGAAATGGTTAAGAAGGCTAATATTGTTGTGTATAATTATCTATATTTGATTGATCCAGGAATATCTTCATTATTATCTAAAGATTAAATCAAAGAGAGTGTAGTTGTGTTTGATGAGGCTCATAACATAGATGATGTTTGTATTGAAGCCTATACTGTGAGATTGAATAAACCCATTTTGGCTGAAGCAATCAATAATCTTAAAATTGTAGAGACATAAATTTAGAGTGAAACAAATGAAATATAAAATAGATTGAATGAAGAATATAAGAAATTAATAAAAAATTTAGAAAATAAACCTGAAGGAGAATTAAATCAATTAGTTATTCCTGGATAAATTAGAAAAGCAAGAAATTTCATTGATTTTATGAAAAGAGTTATTAATTCACTTAGAAAGAAATTAAAAGATAATTCAGAAGCATTAAAAACATCTCATGCTATTTTACATAATACTAAAAGTTTTACTGAAGATATATAAAAAGAGGGAAATCTAGATATTGATTCTCTCAAATAATGTGGAGAAAGACTTAATCTATTATTAAATACTTTGTAAATTGCAGAAACTGATAAATTTAGACCACTTAGTACTGTTGCATAATTTGTTATGTTCTTAGTATAATATTAAGAAGGATTTAAAGTCATATTTTAATCAAATAATTACGAAGGAACCTTAAATGAAAAATTAATGACTTTAGCTTGTTTTGATAGTTCATTAGCAATGAAAAATATCTTTACTACTTTTTAATCTGTCATTCTAACATCAGGTACCATGTCACCAATTGAAATTTATCCAAAAATCTTAGACTTTAAACCAGTTGTTGCCAAATCTATTGACATTGAATTAACTCGTAATTCTATTCAACCTATTATTGTAACTATGTCAGAAGATGGAACTGAATTAACATCAGAATTTACTTTAAGGAATAATGAAGATGTTTCTAGGAATTATGGTAATTTTTTACTAGAATTATCTGAAAATGTTCCTGATGGACTCATTGTCTTTATGCCATCTTATAGTAGAATGGAGGAATGGGCAAGATAATGGTAAAAGGATAAATATTTGGAATAAATTTCAAAAAATAAAGTATTATTTATAGAATCAAAAGATGTTAATGAGACATCTTCAAAATTATAATAATATCGTAAATGTTGTGATGTAGGAAGAGGAGCAGCATTATTTTCAATTGCAAGAGGTAAAATTGCAGAAGGTATAGATTTTGAAGGTCATTATGGAAGATGTGTTGCTGTAATTGGATTTCCAGCATTAAACAGTAAAGACACATTGATTTTAGAAAGATGTAAATTTTTAGAAGAGAAATTTAAAATAACAAAAAATGATTTTATAGAATTTGATGCAATGAGATAAACATGTTAATGTTTAGGTAGAGTACTTAGAGGTAAACAAGATTATGGAATAATGATTATGGTAGATAAAAGATTTGCTTAGAAAAGTAAATTACAAAAAATGCCAAGATGGATTTATAAATAATTAGATTAATCTAGATGTTTAAATATTACTAGTGAATCTGCTATTACTGTAGTTCGAGATTTCTTTAGATAGATGGCTCAGCCATTTAAAATTGCTGATAATAGTTATTTTACATAAGACACATTATGATTATATATATATATATATATATATATATATATATATAAATTTAATGATTATGTTAATAGGTAATATTTTATGATAAGAAATATACAATATTTCAAATTTAAGATTTATATATATGCATTTTATAATGAATCCAAGTAAATATCATAGAATTCATATTCTAATTCAATTAAAGAATTTTGAAGTATTATTTATTTAGAAAGTGAATTCTAATTAAATTGTTATATAAAAGTGAAATTATTTTATAATATTTAGAAAATGTTATATTATTTATTTTTTTGTTACACATAGAAAACTCAACATTCAATAACGTTTTCTAAAATATTTTATAGTCTAATATATGCCTAATTATTGTTGATCTGATTTGGTTTCATTACGATTTCTATCGAATAGGTAGACTTATGAAAAACTTGTATTTGGAATTTCCATTCTATTAATTTATTTATAATTGTAGATGATAAGTTAAGCTAACTCTTCATCAGAGATGGAGTTATCATTCTTTCTAGCCATACCAATAAAATCCATGGCTAATTGTTAAGAATATGTAATATGTTAGACATCATGAGTTGCTTTAGTAATCCATTCATATTGATGCTTTTCAGGATGGAATTGATATCCATAAATAGGTACTTCTCTGCCTTCACAAATGGCAATATACTTCTAATTCACTCCATCTCTACTATAAGCTGTGATTTTAAAGAATGCTCCCAAAGAGTAAGCTTTTTCATATGTTTGTTATACAACTCCCCAATTGTGAGAATAGTATGGACCATCTATGATATTAATAATGTACAATTACCAACATTTTTCAGATAATCCAAAATGGGTTTATCTATGGATTTTAAAACAAATGAATCTTCTTCAGGAACAATTTCAAGTAATCTTTACTTACCCAAATCATCATTCATTCTAGTCAATACTTCATAATAGGATGAAGCGATATAATTGATTAATTGAAAACCCTAACATATTCCAAGTAAAGGATAGAATTTACCAGCCTTATTAAATTGAATAACTTTTTAAAATATAAAAGATGCCGTATCAGTAAATTTATTAAAAGTGAATCCTGGTTATGTATTATTTAAATACAAGTCCACATCTCCTCCAGTAAATAGAACTCCATTAATCTAATTTAATATGATGGTAATCTCATCATAAGAACTATCCCAATGAATTGGAATTACTCTAGCTCCAGCCTATTCAATCCATTTCACATAACTGGAAGGGAAATAGGAGTAAAGAGACTTATCATAGTCTTTCAAATCAGATGGATTTGTTAGAATTCCTATAGTTGGTTTAGTAACAGAGATCACTGATGATATGAACAATGATGTAATGATTATTCTTAACATTTTGTTTATTTATTTAATATTTATGATTTAAATCAAATGTTGTATACGTCGTAACCATGTAAGAAACGTGATCCTGGAATATCGAAATATGGATAAGGATCTTTGGTTGCTCTAGTATATTGATGAGCAGCTCTCTTCTTAAATGGAACCCTATGTTCTTAATTGATAATCATACCACACATCTTTTTAGAAATAGATATCTGTAATCTACTTAATATAATCAGATCCATGTTCAGCAAACAATTCTTCAATCAATATATTTCTTTTATCTTCTGCAGCTAAATATCTGATATCTTGCATGGCTTAATAAAATGGTAAAGATTTCCTTTGCATTTTTTTCAATTCTAATTCTTTGCGTCTAAATTATTTAACTATTCAATTATACTTGAATTGTCTTCTCACTTCCACTATATGCATTATGCCCCAAACTTAGAATAAAACACCTATTGCTAAGATTATTTTGCCTTTTCTTCCTGGGATTCTCCTCTTCTCTGGAAATAGTTTTGTTCTCAATTCAGATGTATCCCCAATAGCTATATGCAAAGGAGAATTAGCCTAATCATATCTTCTCATGAATTAAGGCTTGAATAAATTAGCCTATCTGAAAATTTTAAGCATAATATAAATAATAATAAAACTCACAATTATGCAGGTTTTTTAGAGAAATTAGACCTTTAAAAATGGCGAAATCTGTTAGCCAAAGGAGAGTCTGCAATCTTACTTTAACTATCTCCATTCTATCTTTAACTTAATGGCTCCGTTACCAACTTGCAACTACTTTTATGCGAATTCGAAATTACTCTTCTATTTTTCAATTAAATCTCCTTATATATATATAGGCTTTTAAATAAATACCTTTTGAGGACCCTTTTAAGTATTGATTATTTTTAATTGTTTTTTCATTTCTTCTGGATTCATTGAATTACTTTTTCTTAATTGTTTTTTCAAAAAATTAGGTGTACCAACACGTGCAATTATTTCTGGAATCATATCTGTTGTATTTCTACTACTATCTCCAGCAAAAGAGTTACTAATACTATCATTATTCCATATTTTATTTAATCTTGTCTAAGATTTCATAATTAAGGGACGAATTCTAAACTTATTTGAACATGCTGATATATCAGATCCTATAACAGATACATTATCATTAGGTGATCCAACCTCATTAATTTCATCAGTTCTTCCAAGAACATCATTTGATACAATTATCAAATATTTCAAAAATACAAGTATTTTAATATACTTGGCTATTTTTTATTCTTTTTAAATTTGATATTAAATTATTTCATTCAATGTGAATGGTACTGAAATATCACCCTTACCTGTAATCCAAGGATGTTCTAGACATTAATCAGCAGTTAAACGATGTTCTGGTAAATAAGCTATAGTTCTTTCTAAGAAATTTTTAGTGTTTAAATCCTCATTCATTAAAAAGTTCAGTGAAAATGTCTTAATTTTTTAAGAATATGTTATTTTAGTATCACCATTTTAATAGAAAGGATGCTTTCCATTATATAACATATTGTAAACTACAATTCCCAAAGCCCAAATATCAACTGACTAAATATTATTAATGTATATGTACTCTAGTATAATTTGCTTTTTTAATAACTTCAGGAGCTTAATACAATAAGGTTCCACAATTTTATTTCATCAAACCATCTTCTACTCTATTGACTGAGGCTGATAAACCAAAATCTATTAATGTAACAATCAATTCTCCTTCTAACACACTTATTAAAATATTCTCAGGTTTTATGTCTCTATGGACAATATTGTTTTTATGTAAATAACTCAAAGCCTTCAAAATTTATTTAGTAATTGTAATCACTTCATTACGCTATAATTTTGGTATGTAATCTTCCAAAGTTATACCATTTATCTGATTCATAACAATGTAAAACTTATGCTATGTCTCAAAAAACTTAAGTTAAGTTATAAGATAATTATCATACTTCTTGAATCTTAATAATATTTTAATGGAACAAAGTTTAAAGGGTGATTGCTTCCTGACGTATAGCACCTTCTTATTCCTTACATTTAAACATATTTTTCTCAACAATTTTAATTGCAACATTAGTTTTCATTTACTTATCAAAAGCTGAAATAACTGTTGCAAAAGCTCCTTTCCCTAATATTTATTTTGGTTCATATCTATTCAATTCAGGCGAGTAATCACTTTCAAAATTCATCACTTATTTAAGTTATTAAATTTAAGACATTATAATTAAATGATAATATTACAATAAAATCAAAAATTATGAAATATATACAGTATATATATTTTTACTCATTCGTTTAAAGACTTTTTCTATATTGGAGGTTTGTTTGTTCTTATCCTATGACTAGGTAATAACTCTTATTATATTATGATATTCTATCCTCTTGATACGTGAGTTGTTCTCTTTAACTAAAACAATATATAAATAAAATTTTACTTATTGAAGTGTCTATTTACTATTTTAGGATTGTCTATTATCAATTATACCAGATTTTTGAAGAATAGATGATTAATTTAAAGAATTATCAGCTGTTGTATTAGTAGTTTGAATTGACTTAACACTTCTTTCTAATGATCTAGGAAAATGAGGAAATAAAAATTTTTAAGGTTCTTTTTGCTATTACAACTTTTACAATTAATCACATGAAGCTCTTTCCCTTCTTTAAGATTTCAAAGTAATAGTTTATATTTTGAATTAAGAAACTCTATTTGAACCAATAGAAGCAGTATCAACATTAGATCCTTAGAATGCTTCTTACTTTACTTATTTAAGTTTCTCATTAGTGTGAGAAATAGATTATTATTTTATTTTTGGAATCTTTATGGTTCTAATAGGTTCTTTGGCTATTGGTGTTGAATAATGTTTGAATTAATTAGCATTAGGACATAAAACTTTTAGTTATTAGAGAAATTGAAGTGCCTAAATTAAAGACTTAATCTTTTAAAAGTTGCAATGACTTTTGAGTATTTCTATAAAAGTGAAAGGTTCAGAAGAATCTTATTTACCTGTAATCCAAGGATGCTCTAAACATTAATTAATATTCAAACGATTCTCAGGCAAGAATGCTACTGTTCTAATTAAGAAATTAATTGAATTATTATTCATTCCTGGTTACCAATTCCATTTCATCCATTAGATCTTTTCACAATAAGATTCTTTGTCATCAAATTATTAATAAAATGGATGTTTCCCTTAAGTTAAAAGATTGAATACCACTATACCCATAGCCCATATATCAACACTCTTACTATATAAGAAAATATCATACTCTGTTATATTTCTTTTTCTATATCATTTCAGGAGCCATATATAAGAAAGTTCCACAATTGTCACTCATTATACCTGATCCTTCTAAATATGTTAATTAAGCTGAGAGTCCAAAATCAATTAAAGTTACTTTAATATCGTCTCCCATTTGAGAAATCATAATATTCTCTAAAATAAAATTTATTACTTATACCTGGCTTAATGTCTCTATGAATAATATCCTTGGAATGCAAATACTTGATTGCCTATAATATTTGTTTCACTATGCTATGTACAATCTAATCATCTAACTTATTTTATTCAAATTATTCTAATGTAACTCCTGTTATGAGATCCATCATTATAAATAATTTATTTTTGGTTTCTTTACTCTACAATAACACAAAGCAATCATACAAATGTAACTCTTACAATATTTTAATGATTCAATTAATTTAATAATTAAGCTTCCTTTCTTAACACATCCAATTATAAAGTATTGAAATGTTACTTCTCAATAATTTTGAGTGCTGCCTTCTTATTTGTCATCAAATTCTATATCTCCACTACTGTAGAAAAGGCTCCCTTCCCTAGAATTCTCAGAGGTTTACAGTATTAAGTAATAAAGTTAGATTGTCTCTCCTCTTAATCAATTAAAAGTTCATTAAGTTTGTTCATATTAAATAATATCAATATTATATTCGATTAATTTATTGTATATTATACGATGTTAGTTCATTCTGTTTTTCTCTGATTCTAATTTATTTATGCTATAATTCTTTTTCCATCCAAGTTCTTATTATTATAATCTCTCTATTGTTATAGTCCTTTAAAGTGAGAAAATTCTGAAATATCTTCAATTAATCTCTTCCTCAACTAGTGAATTCAATTCTATATAGAAGATATTTAACTTTTTCTGTTTAATAATAGTCTTTACCATTAAGAACTATAAATAAATGTTATTAAAGATCTACTTTATTCAGTAATCTATAACTTATAGAATTAGAAAATTTTTATATGTCATTAACCATAATTTAATGTTTTTATGAAAAGACATTTATAGAATTCATTTGGTTAAATTATGCAAATATGATTCCAATCTATTTTTACTCTAATGACAATTTATAAAAATAGAATAAATTATTTAACATTTAGATTTTAAATGCTAATTAATTTTATTCTAATTTTTGTCTCCCATTTATAATAGATCAACTAAATTTCAATAATTAATCATCTTGTAATGTTTAAAAGATTTGGGGAATTAAATTAAATAAAAGATAATTAAATGAGCTTTTTCATTATTATATATATAAATTTCATAATAATTAAAGATTGATATATTATTATATATAACTATAATTTAAGTATTATACAAAATTTGCTTATTTACAAAGGGGAAATAATAAATCATTTAATAAAAGCATAATTATTATTATAAATAAATATTTATTTTATAGATTGAATTAGATGAAATTTAATTTGTAATTAGATTTAATTTATAGATCTTAATGTTTTTTTTAATAGAAATAAAATAGTTTTCAATTGCAAATAATTTTTAATTATATTATATAATATTTAAGAAATAAAAATGAATCAACCTGTTGAATAATAAACGAATAAGTAAATAAAAATTGAAACGAGTGAATTTAAGGACGAATAGGAATTTTAGGCTTTTATTTAAAGAATAACAAAAGACACAACTAGGAGGAAGGTAATTTTTTGTTTTATTTAAAGAATTAAGAAACACCTAATACTTGTGGGATAGCTAAAGATAAATTTAAGATTTAAACAATTCATTAAGAATAGGACTATTAATAATTTATTGAAGAAGAATATAAAAAATTTGCATTACCTTAAGATTAGAAATTGGAAGAATTAAAACTTAATCATATTGATAAAGAAATTAAAGGTTCAAATAAAGAATAACTTATGTATAGTAAAAAAGAAAAATTTGATTTTGCATGTTAGACAGAAATTGAGAATATTCAAGAATAAAAAACTGAAAATTTCAAGCAAATATAAACAAAAAATTCACTCATTTAAATAAAAGAATAAATCGATAGAAGTAACAACTTTGAAGATAAAAGAGATTAATACTAATAAATACTTTCTAGTGGTTAAATCTATAATTCCAGTTAACAATTAAAAAATAGTAAATAAAATGAAAATTAAACTACTTAAAATATTGGGGAATAATTACAATAGAATTAATAGCTAATTAAAAAATAAATATAATAATCATCTAATTAAATAAATAAAAACTTTAATACTAGCAAATAGAAAAATTTTGATTAAATTATTGATAAAAAAGGTAATTTAAAAATGAAATTAAAAAGATTTAAACTAATACTATTTGAGGATGGTATAAAACAATAAAGTAAAAAAAATTAAAGACTTGAAGAAGATTATTAAAACTCATTGGATAATGAAAATAGAAAATTGTCTATTTCTGAATAAAGCTACCCAATTATTAAATATAATTAATAGATTGGATTAAATGATAAGGATATATTATTAAAATCAAATTTATTCTTAACAAGTTCAATTATTAATGCTTATTCAAATTATCTTCAAGCTAAGGATGAACACTATTATTTTTCACTTAATAAGGATGAAAGAATTAAGCATAAACGATTGTTTATTTTTAATTCTGATTTTTTAACTAATTGTAATTTAGAATTATATCATAAAAATAATGAAAAAGCATTTTATTTAATTTTGCAATATTTGTAAGACTTTAAAGTAATTTAGTATTAATTTTGGTTAATTTACTAAAAAATAGCCTTTATTGTTAATTCAAAAAATATTCATTGGTATTTAGCAGTTATAGATTTCAAAGATGGATGTTTGAAAATATATGACTCTTTACCTAAACATCCAAATTATTACAATTCACTAAATAATTTATTGTCATCATTATTTTAAAAACTATCCTAATAGTTTGTTTAATTTGTTATTTTTGTTTGTCCTACATGGAATAAATAGTAAGATCACTATTCATGTGGCTATCATACTTGTATAGCACTAGAATATCTTAGTTAATATGTAGCAAATAGAGAGTGTCGAAGTTTAGAAGAAATAAAAAATATCTTAAAAAAGTTGCTTATAAATGAAGAGAATTAACATAATCAATAGTTAAATCAATGATTTAATTTTATATTTATTTCTATCAATTCAATATGATTGATTTGTTTAAATGAAAATCATTATGTTGTTATTTGATTTGATTCTTTTTTATCGCAATTTTCACAGTATGACACACTTTAATTATCTTTCTCAATATATATGAAATTGCAATCTTTTTTTTTTTGGCATTTTTTTATTTTATTTTGATTATTTGTATAAATATTTTTGATTTAATTTTTGAAAAGTGAATCAATTTTAACTTTTAGATCTTATATTTAGTTAACAATTGATGGCACTTTTATTTATTATTTACAATTACAAATTAATATTAAGCCATTGTTATCTATTTATTATATGATAGATTATTTTAAACATTAAGAATGGTAATGATGATAACATGATGTTTAAATAGTATAGCCATTGATATTAATTTTGCATAAATAACATAGTTATTTTATTTCTTTTGTAACAGATTCTAAAATTGATTAATCATAGTCTCCTTCCTATGTAATTTCTTAACTATAAGTTGTTTGAATTGATAAAACAATATCTTTCTTCTCATTTCTTGATGAAATTTATTTACCAGTTAGACCACTTTCCTTCAATAAATTTTTAATATTGTAAGCATTATAATTATCACCACTTTATAGTTGACTACATTAGTAATTTCTTGGAACCATCTAATCATAATCATTATTAATTATAATGACCAATTCATCAGAATCAGTCTTTAATATTTATCCAATTTTCTAATAAAAATTATCCTTCAAAGCTAATTTCTATATTTGAGCTTAATTCTAATAAGTAATTTTTATCTCTTTGAAATTTTGATTCATTTTTGATAGAGTTTTATGGATTAAATAAATAAATATTATGATATTAAATATATGGAAATACTAGTTTAAAAATTAGATTTGACTCTATATAAATTAATATAGAGTATACAAATATACTTCACCAAAGAAATTCAAATAATAATACTATATAGTATAATTAATTGTAATCAAATAAAACAACCTAATAATTCTTAACGAATTTCATATTTCTTTTTCTCAGATATTTTGTATTATTTACTAATGTTAGTGATTATTTATTCTATGTTAGAATCTTCATATAAGTATATTCTATTTTTAGTATGGATGCCATTATCATTTATGTTTAGATTTACTATTGCAATAGGGTTTTTGACATGTTGTTATAAAAATTAAACTTATCCTGCTGCATATTATTCCCAATCATCTTCATTAGAAGTCTTTAATCTTCTTCCAACTGATAACTTTTTTCTTTAAGCTGCTATACTAGCATATTTATTTGGAGATTATTATCGAATATTCGTTGATTTAGAAATTGTACATTATGAATCACTTGTAGTAAAAGTAATATTTTCCTTCTTACTCTTTGATGTAAGACTAAGAACATTTGCATATTCAGAAAAATCTCTCATCTTTCTATTGTCTTTATATAAGTGAAGATATTCACTTACTTTCATTCGTTATATATATATATATATTGTGTAGAAAATATTATTGTTTAATGTACGAATTTCTGAAAATATCATCCATAGATTTTAATTGGTTTACCCATGGAAGTCTTAATGTGGAGTGTACCAACATTCTACCATCCCTTTTTCAAAAGAGACACCAAGAAGTTAATGGTTGTACTCAAGTTTTATCTGAGTTAATCTTCGGTCATTTCATCAGTACCAAAAGCTGTACCAAGTGACAATGTGTTTTTCAATTGGAATCTGAATTGATTTTTTAAAAAAGATACTTGACTGAAGACTTTACTTCATTAACTTTGCTGCCAACTGATTCTGTTTCAGGAATGGCAATTGGGAATTTACCAATCTTGGTAAAGACATTACCAACAAGTCTTGGAATAACTTTCATGAGGGATTCTGAGGCAATCAAGATGTCAAAAGGTTTGCACCACTTTTTAATTGGCTTCTTCTCTTTGTTGAACTTCTTCAGGCCTTCTTAATCGATCGCGGTGAGACCGAGGGCCTTGGCCTGATCTGAATCGATGAGAGGTAAATCGTACCGCAATGAGTTAAATTACCAATAACACCGATTTTGATGTTAGGGTAAGGGGCATGTAACAAACGTGTTGAGCCTTAGAAACGCTTGTCTTTCTAGACATCGTAATCTCTCAATTAGATTTACAACTCTGTAGTCTCTTTAAAGTTTCTCTTCTTTCTCTCTGTCAACATTTCATGGATGAATTTCTTCAATTATTCACTTTAGATCTTGCTAGAGTAGGGTTAAGAGACATTTAATACCTCATTGCTATTTTTTTAAAAAAAATTTAAATAAAATAAAATCCATCTAATCAACTCTTTAATTCATTATTCTCATTATAAATTATATTAAATTATTTTTATTTGAATTCTCAACGGGGTATTCCTCAAAATTTTTGTTCTTATCCTGATTCTGTTTAAGAAAATAAAATCTATCTTAATTAGTTTTAACTTAATATAATTTATCACAAATAAATAAATATATATTTTTTAATTAGAAGGTTCCTTAATTTGAATTTATTAACATATCATACTTATATATTAGATATATCAATATATACAGAAGAATTATAAATATGATTTTATATTTATTTGAATTATTTTAATAATTTACATGATTTATTGACTAATTTTACTTTATATTCATTTGAATTTATTTAATTTAATATTATCTCTTAAATATAATTATATATATATCATAATTAATTAAAGAGAATAATTAAGATAAAATTAAATTTAGACAGAAATATAATTATAATCTTAATAGATTGGATAATAAATTGATAAGCAGAATCTATATTAAACATAACTATGCTAATAATTGGATTAATACACCTTTTGAATTATGATTGACTCTTTATATGTAATTTATTAATTCAAAAATTACATTATTAAATTTTTTTGATAATGAATTGAGCGAGTATCTATAGTTAGCCCTTATTTAGGCATAATCTGAATAGAATATCATATTTTTCCATAATTTTTTAATAGTAGTAAATTTACAATATATAAGTTGTAATGAACAAAAAATGATGGACTTATCTTTATTATTGCTTCGTGAATGTTTGAAAGAGTAAAATAAATTTGACTTATAATTCGTAATTAAATATAAATAATAAGTTTTAATTAATAATAGAAGAATAAAATATTTGGTTTATTTATGAAGTAGTGATAGATAAGGTGTGAATGATTATAGATATTATTTAGCCTCCGTAAAAGATTTGAAACTGAATATATTATTTAAATTTTGTAAGAAGATGAAATAAGTAATATGAGATATTTTTAAATATCAAACTACTTCAAATTGAAAATAATGAAAATCTTCAAAAAATCTAACGTAAATTCTATCGATAGGTGTAATAAATAAAGTAGAAGAATATTTTTAAGTATTTTAATCAATCAAATGATTAACATTATTATTAATAATCCTTCAGCAATTTTGATAACATAGCGGAATGCTTGCCAATGGAAGGTTAGTTCTTTCGAATTTGGGTTAGCATCTGCATAAGCAAATCAATTCCTTATCTCATGCACTACTCATTCACATTTCCATTTTGATTAACATGGCCAAAGGTGACTTTTGTATATTTTTAGATCTCATTAACATCTGAGGGGATCTTATTTCTGTTATTCATGATGCTACAAAGTTAACTTACTTATCAATAAGTGCAACAATAATTGTTGTGATCATTTTTTTATGACGATTACGCTTTGCTTTCTTTTAAACTCTTCCTTCCTTTAGATAAACTGATTTTACTGCTTTAACAGTGGATAGTGGAATCTAAAATAATCCGGCGACCTAAATATTATTATTCTGTATTTATACATCTTTAATTTTCATTTTTTCTTTAAATATTTTTTCCACTATTTACTATCGTTTTTGGTCATCCACAATGTTATATTTAGATGGTCTCTTTTAGATAGTTTAGGTCAATTTTTTCATTTTTATGAAATTTATTAATTTTCTAGAAAATTCATTTTTTTAGTTTAATCTAAATTCACATTTTATAAATTTAATTAATTCCGATCTTTGTCCATTTTAAACATAATAAAATAATGATAATTTTATTTATATTTATAGATATAATATACTCCACACATCATCATTATTATTATGATACTTTTTATGTTTATTATGTTGATTAGAATTAGCTAATCTGATTGTTTTACCATTCTAAATTAGGATCATTTGTATAAAATGGATTAGTTGTCTATAATAAATATATTGAATACTTTTGCAGTTGGATATTCTTATAAGAATTCTAAATCATTTGATTCTAATTATTATACATTAAATGGTTTGTTCTGTAAAATGTGTTCACAATGAGTTTCTATTTTAATATTATATAAATAATATACTTATAGTTTTATCTAGATTAGACTTAATCTCAACACTCTTCCAAAAGTCAGTATCAAATTTATTTAAATCTTATTAGTATTCCTAAACATATTAAAGTTAAGGTCCCTTATATGAATTTACTATTAAAAATAAATAAAATATATTACAATATTGAATTAACATAAGTTAATATTTATGATTAACAATTTTATTTTATTCTGTTTAATTGTTTCTGAGTTTGTTTAATAATTTAACACTCAAAAGAGGTCTATTCTATTAAATATAGAAAGAGACAAGTTGTTTGAATGCTTAAAAGTTAATTTCTTTATTGCTATAATTGGTATGAATCAAAACTTAAGCAAATTGATTTTACATCCTAATAATGTCTTATTCAGTCTTTAATTATGATAATAGATATTCTCCTGAAAGATCAAATTTCTTTTGTAATTCAATACTATAAATATGTCCTTCAATTGAAAACTATTCTCTCAAATGCTTTTCCTCTTCCTATTTTTATTATAACTTTTATAACTGTTTCTTCTCTTTTGGTGTCAATTTCTTCTACTCTATCTTGCCTTAATCTTATTATTTGAGTTTTAATCTATTCAAACCTTCTATCATTAGACCTGCTGTTTCAATAAAGTATTTAGCACTATATCTAGTATCCATAGCATCAAACATCTATAATAATGATCTTAATGTATATTTCCTTATTGAAAATTAATAAAAATCTAATTGATCATCATACATTTCTTAATAATGTTTAAAAATCAAATAAAATTAAGCTAATGCTGGACCAAGATAATTTAATCTTAGTAATGTTCTTCCAACTCCTAATTCAAACCAAATCATTTATAATTCATATGGATTTGATCCATCTCTTAAAAACATTCTTAATAATTCTTATGACAAATAAACCATATTTGCTCTTAAAGCATATTTAATTGTCTTATTATTTAAATATCTATCAGCCAAATCTAATTATCTTGCTCTATCTGCTGCCTCATATGCCTCCTTGAATTTTTCTTATTTATGCAATGCCTTAGCTTTAATCAAATACAATTCATGTAAAGTTGGTGTATGGGCAATTGCCTCTTCAACTAATTCTAATGATTTTGTATATTGTTTAATTTAGTAATAATGTTAAGATAATAACATTAATCCCCATAACTTTTAGATTGGACCTGCATTTAAATAAGATTCAAATGCTTCTCGAATAATTTCCAATTTCTCATTTTATTTATATAAATGCTTGATTTCTCTAAACAAAGATGGTAGAGATTTCTAAAAAAATGGATCAATAAATTTCAAAAAATTAGTTTTGAATGTATCACCACTTTATTCAGCTAATAATTGACCCTACACCAAATTATTATCATAGATTGATAGATCATATTATGGATCTGCCTTTTTTAATAATTAATAATATCTCCAATTTTATGGTTATAATTCCAAGAGTTATTTTGCTGCCTCTACTGCTTCTTAATTTGATCCTAATTTCATATATAAATCATATTGGAGTTCATAATAAGCCACCATATCTGTGATGTCACTTTTGATTATAAAAGAATATTATACTTTTTGAATGCACTTATATTTTATTTAGCTTTTTAATAATCTTTGGCATCTATAGCAAGTTAGATTTAATATAATTTAAATTCATTCATCTCAACTTTCTTAATTGGATTCTATTAATCCTTTTAGATTAATTATTCAGCTGAATTTATTGCTTTAAATGCTATTTCGAAATTTCCACTTAAATGTTAAGCAAATATGAATGCTATCCAATTCACTATCATATTTGACTTTTTTGTTAATATCTTGTGTCTTAGTTAAGCATTCCCTTCAAAATCCCTTGTATGAATTTACAAATTAGCAGTATCCCTCTCCAATTAGATGTTTTCTTCTCCTTTTTTAATTGCTTATAGGAAGCATTTTACAGCCTCAATATAATTTTTTTAGGCCTTATAAATTAAACCATAAATATGCCAACAAAAATCTGATCCCAAATTCTTAAACACTGCTTGCTTTGCTAATTCTAATCCCTTTTGTTGTTCATCATTGTAATACATAAAAATTGCCTTAAGAGATACTACTTCCCAATTATCAGGCACTTATTCCAATAATTTTTCAGTATTTCTGAGACCCTTTTTATAATCTTTAGCATCAAGTAATTTCTAATTTAAGTGATTATTCATACCACTAAAGCTTTAAATTCACCACTCTATTTAGCATTTAATGAAGTTTATGCAGGTCTCATATCTTAAAAAATAAAATAAATTAAATTATTTTTATGTATTATACCTTTCTTATTCAAAATATATTTTTATTTCTAATTACATTATAAAGATATAATATATATTATTAAACTTAAAAAACAAATTAACTAAAGTACCATTTTAAATAAATAATCTTAAATTTAAGATATCAATAATATTAATGAATAATAATATATCAATCAGTATTCTTCATTTTATTAAATCAGAATTTCAATTATTGGTCTTAACCATTAATTAATATCCTCACTATTATTCAATTTAATTAATTCCAAATTTCCATCCCCATCCTAATATGTTGCTATAAGACAAAAATCCTCATTAATATTAATTAATGAGAGATTCCCTAAACTTATATTATTAATATACTTGTATGAATACATTCCCTACTGATAGTATCAATAAATTAGATTTAATTAGTTTAAGGATCAAAACTTAAGATATAGTCTTTAAATTTAAGATTATCCTAAACTTTTGCTAAAACACTAAGAACTTGTTTATTATTATTGTTAATTTTGATGTCTTAATGTTTCAACATATATTTCTATTTATTTATTTAGACAGACTATATTTTTTTAAGAATTCTTTCCTTTATTCTAACTACCTTATTCTCCAAAGTATCCAATTCATCAACTCTAACTAAATCTATGCAATCCTCCACCACCTTTTGTTTAATATATTAAGTATACATTTAAACAAGGAATCAGAATATATTTCATAAACTTTGAAAAGTAAATGAAGAATATGTTTTAATATTAATCCATTTCCAATTTTTCTATCATTTGATACAATAAATAGTGCCATTTTGAGTGAGGTAATGTTATATATCCTTTTATTAAAAATGGAACTAGAAAGCCAAATGGTATTAATTCTAATAATAATGCAAGAACCCATTCAAATTAAAATAAGGAGTACAAGAGAACCCTTCATATAATATTTACAGCATATACCATTTAATTAATAATGTATCCTCAAATTCTTGGTTCTTTTTTTTGAAAGCCTAATTAGTCTTCCATGTTAATTAAACTACACAATAAAGACTAATAATATTAAAGAATAGTTACTTCATTAATTTTGTAGCATTCAAAATAAATGACATTTTTTTAATTTTTAAATTATGTTATGGAATATAAATATTAGTAAATTTTTTTATTTCTTTAGTTTTAATATATATAATCTTTATCCAATAGTTTATTAACATTAATAAATTAAATCACATTTTGAAAAACAATTGTTTTAAATTATAAAAGTTATTTTAACTAATAAAAAGTTTGTCTTAAAAGAGAGAGTAGTGTAATTTTATTTTTAGTTAATATAATATGTGAATATAATTGGAATTACATTAAATTATGTTTGATTATTAAAAAATGACCATGTAAAATAATATAAATTAATAACAAGAAATTTTGGATTGAAATAACTTTATTGTTATATAACTTTACTTACAATTTATAATTGCTGATTTTAAATAATATTAGTTTGGAATATATTTTAGATATTTGATTAGGATGAATTAAAAAATAATTAGTTCTATGTCAATGTGTCATTATTGAATGTAATTTTTATTCTAATTAAATATTACTTTAAGCTATCCTATTTATAATGGAAGCATTTCTATACAACCTAATAAGAAAACCCTTACTAAATTAAGCTTTATTTACTTTGAATAGTAAGTATTTTTTTCTAATTTTAGAATCCAACTAAACGAAGGAAATAAATGAAGATTATTCAAAATAGGGGCTTTTAAGTAGAAAGAAGATTAAAATTGATTAAATTGATAATGATGAAAACAAATTAGAAGGAGCTTAAAAATTTAAATATGAAAATGAAGAACAAAACGAAGAAGTAGGTTTAAATAATGATATGTAATGAAAATATAAATGAATTAGGAATATAAAATTTGATGAGTAGAGATAAGATTTGATATTAGAATATCACTTAGAGAATTCAATTTAATATATTAGTGGGTAAACATTGGTACTATTGAAAATAATGATTTAGGCTCAAACAATGAAATTATATGATATACTTATTTATGATTGTCGATATTTGTATGAATTTTAAGGTGGGCATATAGAGGGTGCAAAACATTTGAATCATTTTACAAATTTATTTGAAGAATTATTTGGAGCAACTAAATAATTAAACAAAATTGTGGTTTTGTATTGTGAATTTTCAATAAAAAGAAGTTAAGAAAAGTAAAAATCAAAATATTATACAGATATTTTGAGATTCGAAAATTAGATAGGAGTATTAACAAATATCCAAAATTGACATACAACAATTTATATCTATTGTCTAAAGGATATTCAGAATTTTACAAAAATTTTTAATACATGTGTAATGGAAATTACATTCCTATGAATGATATATTATATGAATAAGAGTTGGAAAGAGAATAATAACTTAGAAATATTGCTAAATAGAAAAATAGATTAAAATAAATATAAAAAATAACTGGTTGTTTAAATATGAAATGAATTATAAATATACACTATATTAATTATGAATTAAATTTATTAGAAAATAAAAATGTAATTTTAATAAATTTAATGTCATCCTTTAAGATTATTATCTAATTCCTAATCCATTTTGTTGTTTAAGTGGGAGATGAAATTTCTGGGACAATTGGATGAGATGGAATAATATTTCTGAAAAAAGATGAAAATGAAGAGTTTATATTTATTTTGTTGTCAGTTACAAGTTGAATTAATTCATCATTAAAGCTTAAAGGAATGTACTGTAATAAATTATAATATTTTTTATATAATAATATATAATATGGAATGTCGTTAGAAATATTTAATGTTCACAATTTAACTTTTTTATATCCACATCTCTAAAATTGATTCTCTTGAAGTTAATAGTAATGGGAAATGCAATTACGTTATCTGGTCTTTTTATCATTATTATTGAACTAGAAGCGATTTTACTGTGGTTAATAATTGTAATAAATATTAAAGTTGATAAGTTAATCTTCGTCTGTTGAGTTTGATTAGTGTTCGACTTAGAAAGATACCTCAGTCTTTATACCCTTTCAGTTAAGAATTTATAATACCTCTGGATATAGATGAGAATATAAATAATATTCTTAAGATTAATGTGGATGTGCTAATGGCTTAGCGAATTCCATTATGTTTTTGTAATATTCTTAATTTGTACTTCCATACTTGAGAGAAATCCTTGAAAGAATTCTAAATAAATATTTACTCTGGAATTCCGTATTTAAGACAAGAATCAATGAATGTCGATACATTGTAGCCAAGTTCTTCAATGAGATTGATGTCATATTAAACTTGGGAGATAAATAGCTGGTCGAGATCTTTAATATATTTGTATTGATAAAGTCCTGAGGCTCTATAATCGGGGACATGATTCTAAATATATTTATGTAATTGAATGTACTTCGAATGTTCCTTGAGCTTGTTAAAGACCATCTTTAAGAGATTCAATGTATTTTTAAATGTATTGACTCAGTTTATGAATATCAGCATCACCATAACTATCTAATTTTTTTACAACATATTCCCATGGTGTAATAGAAAAGTCTAATTAGGTGTACTAAATTATGAGTCTTCCTTTATCAATTAAAACCTTAGAGACCTTTTTATATGGATTTTGGCTACTCACTCCTAATTTAAGATTATTATTGAAGACAATATTCTTGGCATCAGAATAGAGATGAAAATCCTAAAATTTAAGAGTAAAAATGGAAAATTACTCCATTCATTCTAAAGGTTGAAAGGGGATTAAGAAACCTTTTTGGAAAAACAACAAGTTAAACCTATTTTAAAGTCTTGTTTTCTTCTTCATCTTCACTGCAAGAAGTAGTTAGTAAATGTTACTCCATCTCAATTTTTATTCAAATTAATTAAACTATATCCATTTTTAATATAAGCATATAAATGGCATTAATGATTATATTGTTATTTTGAAAAGAGAAATATTATAATAATAACATTATTATTTGATCAGAAATAATTAATTAAATTAACTTAATGATGCATCTATACAATTATTGATTAGTAAATATTAATTAATTACAATTAATATTTAATTAATAATAATCAATCCGTAAATAAAAGTAAAGTGACCTAATTAATTAATCCAACTATTCTTCTCTAAAGTACACAAAAACGGTATAGATATAGAAATTCAAAATTAAATATTTACTAAAATAATTGTATTTAATAAAATAATCTATGCTCATAAATATATAAATATATTTTAAATTATTCATTAATGATTTTCAGAATCTCCAGGTCCTGTTTTTCTAGTATTTCTGTCAAATTAGTACAATAGAATTTATAAAGTTTAGCCTCCTTTCAAAGTCCATCATTTAGAATTAGATCAACTTCCCCAAACAACAACTACAACATCAGCTGAATTACTTGCTTATTATAAGAGTATGTAATTGTAAAGACGTATGGAAATTGCTTGTGATAATCTCTATAAACAGAGATTGATTAGAGGTATTTCAATTTTTATAATCTTTCTAGGTTTCTTACATCTTGCTGATGGTCAAGAATCAATTTATGAAGGATTACATGCAGCATTAACATTTGATGACTGTGTTATCACAGCTTATAGAGATCATTGCATAGCATTGCTCAGAGGTGATACTCCACATCAAATTATTGCTGAAATGATGGCAAAATAAACAGGCAGTACAAAGGGTAAAGGAGGTTCAATGCATTACTACAAAAAAGCCACCAATTTTTATGGTGGTCATGGAATTGTAGGTGCATAAATTCCATTGGGAACAGGATTGGCATTTGCTTAAAAATATAACAAAAAGCCTAATGTGACTTTAATTATGTTTGGAGATGGTGCAGCCAATCAAGGATAATTATATGAAGCTGCAAATATGGCTCAATTATGGCATTTACCAGCTATCTATTTCATTGAAAATAACTTGTTTGGTATGGGAACATCCATTGACAGAGCAAGTGCTAATACCAAATTCTATACAAGAGGTGATGTAATTCCAGGAATATAAGTATATATATTCTATATAAATTGTAAGATTGATGGAAATAATGTCTTCTAAGTTAGAGAGACACTCAAATTTGCCAAGAAACACTGTCTTGAGAAGGGACCAATCTTTATTGAAGCCATGACTTACAGATATCATGGACATTCTATGAGTGATCCAGGTGTCACCTATAGAACAAGAGAAGAAGTTTAATAATAGAGAAAGACCAGAGATTGTATCAACTATGTTAAAAATATTATTCTTGAAAATAAAGTGGCAGATGAACATTAATTGGAAGTAATTCATAAATTTATTTTCTTTTTAGGAAATTGATAACACTGCTTAAAATGAAATTGATATTGCTGTTGAATAAGCCAAAGTTGATCCGGTTCCACCAAGCACTGAATTGACAACAGATGTTTATGTTGACAATTAAAATCATTTTATTAGAGGAATCTTGTATAAGGATAGCATTCTACCAAAGAGTTAATGAAAAATTACCATTTAGAAAAATAATATATATAAAGCTAATATTTATTGATATATCTTAATCTCAAAAAAGACTAAAATATCTAATATACAATATTCTTCTACATTAAAAACTTAAATCAAGAGGAAATAATTAGATTTTGATTTCAGAAGTATTTTAAACATATTTTCAAAATCAATCCCCCCGACTATAGTTTGATTGAACTTCATGAATATTAATATCTAAGCATATTGGGTTTCAAATAATTTTGTTAAATAAAATAAATTAAACGATCTGTAGTTCTAATCATAATTTTTGTTCTTAAAAAAAATAGAATTCTTTTTTGATACTTGATAAAAATTGTTGTAGTAAATATTGAGATGCTCAAATATAACCTTGATATTATAGACTTTGATCATATGAAGAAATAATCATAACTCAAGGATACAAACTATTTTATATTATAAATGCTATTGATGTTTTAGTTAATATATATAATTTTTAATCACTGAATAACTATTGTAATTCAACTTTTCTGATTTATCCTAATATTTTATCGAAAAATTTATATTTAGACAATTAGTGAACAATAAACATTTATATAACTATACTTCGAGTATATCTTATTAATATTCTCTAAGCTTAATTTAAACAATTCCTTCAAAATCTCAGTATCAGCTATTTTTATATGGCAAGAAATAGTTAAATATTGCTATTACATCTATTCCAATTGAATTAGAAATATGGATTTGCTCATAAGTGGATGGCAATTTGAAATCATAAAACTAAAAAAGAGAGAGGATTGTTAATACAAAAATCTTCTTAATGTGGCTTAAATAATTATATGTATATTCTTGATTGAGTATATATTTATTTAATAAGACTAATTTCGTAACATATATAGATAAATTTATTATTAAACTTCAGATTTTTTTAACAATTTAAACAACATCTTCATCTAATAATTAATGATCCTTTCCTACTTTCTATGGATTATATTTCACACTAGCTCCCCACACAAGTGCATATCTAAAGTCTTTAATCATATTTTTGTGTAACTTATTACAAAAATCTGTGATTGTTGAAAACTTTCGTTGTAATATAACAGGAGCATTATAATCTATTAAAATTTATCACAATATAAATACCTGGCTCTAATCCTTTTGGTTTTGTGTAAATACGAATCAAATCTAAATAATCCCAAATTCTTTCCACCAATTCATCCAAGTTCCATTCTAAATAGGCAGATATAGGCACATAATGTGGAATTTTATCCAAGACATTCAGTTCTTCTAATGTGATATCGTCAATCTTATTCATAACATATAAACATGGAATGTATTTACGATTACCTTCAATAATATCAATCAAGTCTTCATCAGTAGCATCACATTTAAGATTGATATCACAATTATTAATCTTATATTCACGTAAGATGGCCTATTGAATATATTTTACATTATAAATACTTTTATTGTCTCATCATCTAATCTTGAAGCATCATGTGTTCTAGAAATAGTAATACCTCCTTTATCTCGTTTCTTAAATTCTATTTGTGGTGGTTATTTATTTAATCTAATTCCAAATCCTTCAAGTTCTCTTTCAATGATTTTTTTATGTACCATAGGTCTTGTGGCATCCAACACAATCAAAATTAAATTACAAGTACGTGCCACAGCAATAACTTATTTACCTCTACCTTTGCCATCTTTAGCACCCTCTATAATTCCTGGTAAATCTAGCAATTGTATTTTGGCACCTTTATGTTATAAGACCTATTAATTTATTGAATAATCTCTACTCCAGGTATGCATGTTAGAGTTGTAAATTCATAGGCTGCAATTTTAGAAAACACTCCTGTAAGTTTTGTAAGTAGTGTACTCTTACCAACCGATGGAAAACCTATCATACCTATACGAGAATCTCCACTCTTAGAAACTTCAAATCCTTCTTAAGTGCCACCACCCTTTTTAGAAGATGAATCTATCATTTCTCTTTTGAGTTTAGCCAATTTAGCCTTCAATAAACCTAAATGATATGATGTGGCCTTATTTTTTTGGGTCCTCATCATTTCAGTCTCAATTTCGGCAATCTTTTATGCTGTGGTCATTTTTAATTAAAATATGATTGTACAAAAATAAACTTCAGGTTTAGGTGGATTCAAGATGCCAGCTGAAATAGCAAGAGGAAAGAAATATTATCAATAAAATATCAATAATGATCTTCCCACTAAGGATGAGTTATTTAGTTAGTTGGGAATTATGCCTGATGATGACTCGGTTAAAGTGAATAATCATAAAGATGATCATCTGAGAATTTCTAAATAATTAATATNAAATCTAAATAATCCCAAATTCTTTCCACCAATTCATCCAAGTTCCATTCTAAATAGGCAGATATAGGCACATAATGTGGAATTTTATCCAAGACATTCAGTTCTTCTAATGTGATATCGTCAATCTTATTCATAACATATAAACATGGAATGTATTTACGATTACCTTCAATAATATCAATCAAGTCTTCATCAGTAGCATCACATTTAAGATTGATATCACAATTATTAATCTTATATTCACGTAAGATGGCCTATTGAATATATTTTACATTATAAATACTTTTATTGTCTCATCATCTAATCTTGAAGCATCATGTGTTCTAGAAATAGTAATACCTCCTTTATCTCGTTTCTTAAATTCTATTTGTGGTGGTTATTTATTTAATCTAATTCCAAATCCTTCAAGTTCTCTTTCAATGATTTTTTTATGTACCATAGGTCTTGTGGCATCCAACACAATCAAAATTAAATTACAAGTACGTGCCACAGCAATAACTTATTTACCTCTACCTTTGCCATCTTTAGCACCCTCTATAATTCCTGGTAAATCTAGCAATTGTATTTTGGCACCTTTATGTTATAAGACCTATTAATTTATTGAATAATCTCTACTCCAGGTATGCATGTTAGAGTTGTAAATTCATAGGCTGCAATTTTAGAAAACACTCCTGTAAGTTTTGTAAGTAGTGTACTCTTACCAACCGATGGAAAACCTATCATACCTATACGAGAATCTCCACTCTTAGAAACTTCAAATCCTTCTTAAGTGCCACCACCCTTTTTAGAAGATGAATCTATCATTTCTCTTTTGAGTTTAGCCAATTTAGCCTTCAATAAACCTAAATGATATGATGTGGCCTTATTTTTTTGGGTCCTCATCATTTCAGTCTCAATTTCGGCAATCTTTTATGCTGTGGTCATTTTTAATTAAAATATGATTGTACAAAAATAAACTTCAGGTTTAGGTGGATTCAAGATGCCAGCTGAAATAGCAAGAGGAAAGAAATATTATCAATAAAATATCAATAATGATCTTCCCACTAAGGATGAGTTATTTAGTTAGTTGGGAATTATGCCTGATGATGACTCGGTTAAAGTGAATAATCATAAAGATGATCATCTGAGAATTTCTAAATAATTAATATAGGAAAAATTAAAGAGACTATATTATATTAATATAGTAAGAGTAATTAAATTACTTGGCACCAAAACCTCCAACTCCATTAGTGATTAAATAGAAAGTAAATACTTAAAGATTGACTTCTTTAGAATTAGAGAAAATGTTAGAGGAGCATAAATAATAAATGCATCCTATTGCTGAATAATATGAGTAAATGAGGTTGAGTGATGTAAGAAGTAAAAGTTACAATCCAAAAAGATAACGATCCTAGAGTCCAAAAGTTAGAGTGACTTATCATGAAGAACCAATTAATACTTACGCTCTTAGCGATCATAGAAGGATATTGATGGCCCACATGGTGATTTTTTAAAAGTAGTGTTACCTAAATAAAAATTACAAAAATACAAATCTGAATCTAAATTGATATCTGATGATGATTTCTAAAAGAAATTTAAGAATTTTTTGAGAAATAAGCGAAAAAATGATTTGAGTAGAAATAGTTCTTAAGAGAAATTAGAATTTGATTTGTATTAAAGTACAATTCCAAATAGAGGAAGATGGAATTAAAAACATATATATAAAGCAGTATTTAAAGATAGAAGTGTTTTAAGAAATGATTCATCTATAAGTAAGAGTAAAAATAAAAGTTAGAAGAATAAGAAAATAGATTAATCAATTTGAGAATAATAATTATGTGAATAAATATTCAAGCAAATAGATAATGTATATTATAATAATATATTCTTAATAGAAACAAGTAGGTCTTATTGATAAAATATAAACTATTAAATATATGATTTCTAATCCAGAAATTATGGAAGCTTTTAATATTAATCCTAAAGATTTAAATCTATAAGTGAACAAATTTCCAACTAAACAGTAAGGTGTATTTACATAAAATGAATTTACAAAGTTTTTATAAAAGTACAAGAATCAATATGATCATGAAGCATTTGGTGGATTGAGTCATGTTTCATAATAATAATAAGTTTCAAGTTGTTTATTGAATGAAGATTAAATTCAGATTCTGAAGAAGATATTTGATTCTTTATAAAATGATATGATTGCTTAAAGAAAAGAACTTATTTAGGCAATTCGTAATGACATATAAGTTGTGAGAATTTTACATGTTTAAGCAGCATATGTAACAGCAATTGATAAAATACTGAATTTAGAAACTATCTTATCATAATTAGAAGCATAGATCTTTGAATTTCCTTATATATCTTGGAAACAATTTATGGATGCATTTGAATATGATATAATGGTGAGTAAATAACAATTGTCATTTGGTACTTTAAAGGAGTCTCAAAAATAAGTGGATGATTAAGATAGTGTTGATGTTCCTGAAGAATTATAATAGTTAATTAAAGATTAATTCAATAAGATTGTAATGGATGATTATGTTACAGCTTTTGATCTTATTGAATGTATTAGAAGAGCACCACTCTATTCATAACTAAGAAAATAAATAATCAGAAAACAATAAAAAAAAAGTGATATCAAAGAAGAAACCTTGGAGTAAGTATTGAAAAGAATTGAAGAAACAGCAGAAGAATATTTGACATTTCAAGAGTTTATAAGTTACTTTACAAGAAGAGGATAACCTAAATTCAATGAAGAAGTAGCAAGTCTGGCTAAAAGTGTTAATGTAACTGAGGCATTATAAAACGATGAAAATAGAATAGATGATTATGATTCAGATCCAGAATTACACACTTATTAGGATAAAATGTGAAAGTAAATTAGATATTATATTTTATTTCATCTAATTATAATAATATTCTTTTGAAATATTTTATAACAATTTAAAGAAAATTCAAAAATCAATGTTGTACCAAGAGAACGATTAATAAAATAGCATCTAAGTTAATAAGCATTATTAACATATTCTCATCATAAAAAATCATTGCCATCGAAAAAATCTAATACAAAAGAAGATTTCTTATCTGTCATATAACCTAACCATAATATGGAGCTTATTCAAAACCAAGTGATTATTAATTTAAAGTAACTTAACCATAATCATTTAATTTTGATAAAAGAGAAAAAGAACGTTCTATTTCAATTAGAGAAAGGAAATTATAAGAAATGTTAGATGAAAAGAAGAGAAATAATTCATTCAAGAGTTTCAAGGCTAAAGAAATACCCTAAATAGTTAAATAAGATGGTCTTTATGATAAAATTTTAAATGATAATGAAAAAAGAAGAGAAGAAGTTAAGAATAATATTGTATAAATTACTCTTAAAAATGAAAGACCATTTTCATTTTATAAAAGAGATTAGAATTCATCAAAAAAACCACGTAAAAAGTATTGGGAAGAAAAAGAAAAGTTTGTTTTTAAGGCAAAAGCAATACCTTGGCATGTTCATGTAGAATTACTTAAATAAATGGAATAAGATGAAGAAACCAAGAGAAAAGAACGGATTGCTAAACATGCTTAAGAATTAGCTATGACTTCAAGAATGCCTCCTAAAATGGAAATGCATGAGAGATAAAAGTTAGGGCATCCCTAATCTCCAAAATATATGTAAACTTAGCTTACTTACAAAGCTAAATTCATTCCAGATTTTGATAAATTACATTCATCTTTTCAAGATCAATTAAATCGAAAAAAACAATAAATGAGAACTACTGAACCTTTTAATTTTCAATAATCTCATAAAGGTGTTGATAGACCATATCTTGAAAGAGAAAATGAAATTAAAATCAATCCAATCAAATTAGATATAATTGAAGAAGAAGCCAAAAAAAAAATGAATATTAAACCAATTAAATAACCACCTTCTACTAAGAAATGGGAAAGTAATTGTGAGTTTTTGAAAAAAGAGAAAATAAAGAAAGCTGAAAAGTAAGAATAAATCAAAAAAGAAGAATAAGAAAGATTGGATAGAAAAGAGAAAGTATTTTATCATCCTTATTTCGAAGTTTAAATAAAGAGTATAATAATCAGAAGATATTTAAGATAATTCCAAGAAACTAGAATAATAGAGGAAAGATAGAATTGCATAATTAAAAAAAGAATCAAAAGAATAAGAAATAAAACAAAAACAAATAATTTAAAATTGTACTGAATAACCTTTACTAGTTAAAAGACGTAATAACCAATCACAAGTATGATTAGCCACTAAAAAGGATGTAGAATTAGAGAAAATGAAACAATTGAGTAAGATTGACAAAATGTTAAAATAAAATGGAGTCATGAATAGAGAAGAATATTTCAATAAAGAAGAAAAAGCTATGCTTGATGACATTAATTATTTAAAGAAACATGGATATGAAGATGATTTTGAAAAAGAATGATCATGTATTTGGATCAAATTGAATAAAATATATATATTTTATACTAATAATAGTTTTGTATAAAATAATAAATCTAATATAATGAACTCATTTATTTAATATATCATTTATATTTATTTTAATATGTATTTAGTAAAATAAAAATATCTTAATTTATAATATAAAATTAATGTATTTGATATAAAAATAAATTAACTTTAGTAATAATAATGTTTGATTATAATATTATAGAAGTCATTTATATAGTAATAAATTAAAGAAATTTGAAAATTTTAAATAAAGTAGTAAAATTCCACTTTAATCTCTTTTGAAATGAATTATTAAATTTATTAATAAATAATCTCATGGAAATTCTTTATTTGCCAACCTATTTTATTGAAAAGATTGATTATTATTTTACCTTTCATAACTTTATGGTCCATAAAATTCTTTCATTGTTGGAACTCTTATATTATATGAGGATACTATTGGTGTTGATTAGATTAGTTTTTTTGAATTAGGAAGTTATTTTTCATAATAAATTGTGGGTTAATTTAAAGAACTTATTTTTTCAGGTTTAAATTTCTTTTTAACTAAAAATTAATATTTATTAATACGTTGATGCCATATTTCCTTAATTTTTTCACATTAAGGGCAATTATTATAATCTCCCATTACACAACATGCTCCAATAACATGACTTATACAATTTATATCTTATTATAAATTAAATTCATCAAATGGAGAATTACAATAAGAACATTATTGTTATTAAGTAATTCTACTTGAATCTTAAAATGGCTATGATTATAATTCATCTTAGTGGCTCATCAAATCAAAATTCCTTGATATTCCTTCAGAAAAATGATTTTAAGTTTATATAGAATATGGCTAAAAAGTCTTATTAACCCTTTCTTGAGATTAAGTAGAATATAAGAAATTAATATTTTGTTAATTCCTATGTAATAAACATAATTTACTCAAAAGTATCGCATTCTGATTTCAGTAATCTTTGTTAAAAATTAATTTGTTAAAATCTTTCTGGAAATTTTTATTTTAACGTATTTGAACTGTTTATTATTTCTTAGGGATATACTTATCGTTAATATTTTTATTCTACTTTTTCATATTCTATTTTCATCTAATCTTTTTCTGTAATCTATTCATAATATTCTGTTATCAATAAATGATGAGCATATATAATTTAAAGATTTTAAGTTTCTTATATAGCATCTTCCAAGAATTTATTTTTTATAATTATTTGTCCACATTTACAAAAGAAGTAATCTTCTTCAGAATTCTATTTATTAGTTTATATGCAATTTAAGCAAATCTAATGTTTACAATTCATATTAATGCAATGTTAATCCTATTTACATTAAACACATTTATATAAAGGTAATTTTTGAATTTATTGAAGAGGAATAATAAAATAGAAATCATCATTACTTTTTGAGAGTAATATTAATTCCTATCCTCTTCCTAATTTTTCATTATTTTGCAAGAAATTAATTTCAATTTATAAAAATATTGCTATGCTATTTAAGTATGGTTTTTAGTTTTTTATTAAAAAATGTATTCTACACAATTGAATTAATAATTTTTCTATCTTATCAACATAATTATCTATTTATTATAAACTTCTAAAAAAATGTAAAATTGGATTTTTCTCTTCTAAACTTTGTATAATTAATTATTGTAATTAGTGAGAATCCTCTGATAAACTATTTTAACTAATATTCAAAAATTTTTAAATAGGCTAATAATTTTTCTAATTCAAGAAGTAGTGGATGATTGAACAGAAAATAGCAAAGTTTAAATTATTTCCTAAATTTTACCAATAAATTAGTTTATCTAATTTCTAATATTGAGATCTGATATTAATAGGAATTAAACTAATAACCAGCATATCAATTATAAAAAAAATTATATTTTATAATTTATTCTCAAAAAGTAATATATAATATTGTTAATATGCATAAATATTTAAGATTATAAGAATCAAATAAAAATTATAAAAATCTATAACGTTGTGAAACTACTTATTAAATTTCTTATTAAGAAATACTTTAATCAATTTAAGTTATTAATTTTCTTATAAAATGTTAGTGCAAAATTATATATCAATGTAATTATTAGATACTTCATTGTTTTTTTAACCATAATGAAATAAACAATAAATAAACTATTGCTTATTTCAATAAAATTTGAAACTATATAAACATTAAATTAATTAAGAATGATGCATTTAAATTAATTATTCATTAGAAAAAGATATATAAAATATATTTATAACTGATAACTTTTTTCAATTTTTAATATCCAATATTCTTTCTAATTATTCTCTCTATAAGATTCTAGATTATATATTTCTTTTAAGGTTAATTTATCCAATCTACTATGTGATTTCATTAATTTCCAAATAATTTTTATTTATTTAATTCTTACTAAAATATTAAAGAGCAATGCAAGCATAATAACCTGTAAGATTTTCATTATATTGATCTGATTAAATTGGAAATGTAGGACTAACATGTAATTAAAACTATATATTTTCTTTAAGAAGTTAACTAAATAAATAATTCAAACAAAGCTGAAGTTCATAATATTATTATGATGGTTTAGGAATAGAATTATAAATTATAACTAATAGATTTTTTAAATCTACTGTGATTACATAATAAAGTGAGCCTTCTTTAATTATAAATGCAATTTTTTAATAAATAATTTAAAATTGATATTAAATTGCTTGAAAATCTTCAAAATAATCTATAATTAATTTTATACAAAGATTTTTATTTTATTTAAAGTATTATCTAAATTCTTCTAAAAAACAACTAGGTAAAATACATAGTCTTGGATAGAATAATCTTAAATTACTTTTCAATTTAAAATAATATGCTTCATCTTTCATCTATAATTATTCAGCAAAACCATTAATCAAATCGCTTGTTAAAAAAAAAGAATTTTGTTAATTTTCTTCAAAAATTACTAAACTATTATTATTAAGTTAATCTAAAGATAAAAGTGATTCTTCAGTTATCCATTTTGTTTAATAAAGCGAATTTCTGATTTTAGAAGTTTTTTAAAAGGTTATTTTAAACAATTCTAATTTTAGTATTGTTTCATCTTCATTATTTATATTGATAATTTCATCATACGTTTATAGATCTTTTTCAAGACTATTATATTTATACAGCTCTATTAAATCATCTATTTTTATAGAATTTTGATCTAAATTATAAATTTTCACTAGATATTCAGTTTTAGAAGATTAGTAATTGATTTTTTCTAAATAAGCTAGATTTTTTATTTATTCTTTTATTTCAATTAATTATTTCTCAGAAATAGTTATTTGATTTTGATGTTATAGAATTATATTTTGAAATTCTTATTAGATCTATCGAATCTACTCTTCCGTATTAAATTATTTCTTTTCGCATTCTTACAATTATTGGGAGTAAATATTTAGTAAATTTAGTTTACTTGTAAGATTTTATTCAATTATTTTATTTTCATAAATTTCTTATTCTAAATCTTTTATGAGTCCTTTTATTTAATCCTATTAATTTAAGAAATATTTTTTTTGATCTTGATAAAATTTCTCTTTATCTGGATATTCTTATAAAAGTTTTTACTTCTCTTACTTATAAGTTTACGTTAATTCTTCAAGTTAAGAATTTGGCTATTATTTTCCATTTTATTATTTAAATTTTTCTAAATTATGTTGTCTGCTAATTACTTTTTTTGATTAATCATTAGATTGTTATAATGTACATTGCTTATTTGGATTGAGCTATTGATCTAAATTTATTAATTTATTGTTCAGATTTTTAACATATGCTTCGAAATTATCATCAACTTATACAATATTATATTCAATTCTTTCTATCTTGTTATTCAAAATATTTATTTTTTTTTAAAGAAATTCATTTTTTAGTTTGATATTGAAATCTGGATTTTATTCTTATATTTATTAATTCAACTATTCAATTTTTTCCCCTAGTATTCTTTAATATTCTATCATTTTTATATTTTTTAATTGTAATTCTTAGTTTTATGAATTAAAGATCGTACTTTCGTTTTCAATCTGCTTTTAAATTTATTCTTTTTCTTAATTTTTTTATTATTACAATAACTCTAATTATTATTATTCTTTTTATTATGTTTATTTTTTTTTTACTATTTTCCTAAATTATTTATCACTTTCACTTTTATTGATTCGGCTTCTAATAGTATTATAATTAATAGTACATATTTTATATTGAATATTCTTAACTTACATGAGACTTTTGAACTTTAGGTGAAGATAAATTAATTGAATCCTAATATTTTATTTGATACTTTTGTAGAATCATAGATTTGAATGATTCTATAAAAACTGAAGTATAATTCTCCAATTTATCCTGAAAATCTTCTCCATTCTTTTTCTAATAATTTTTATTTTCTTAAAGTTTTGTCTTATTTATATTAGTTTATAATCGATTTAAGCCTCCTTAAGATCTACCTTTGACTTTTGTTAATTCTTTTTTATTTGACTATATGATAAAATTATTCTACTTGTAACTTTTGAGATTCAGCATTCGCAAAATCCATCATTTCCTTTTTGTTTTTAAAATTGTTTATTTAATGAATACGTATTGACTCTTTCTGTTGTTATTTACTCATATTAGTATATAGATTAAATAATTAAGTAATAAAATAATATAAACCAAATTTTTCTTTTAGAATAGTATATTATTTTTATAACTATTTAGTATATAATAGAAAAATTCATAAATATTTTTGGATTTGTGAAGACAAACCTTTCTTTACTCGAATATCTTACAATATTTAATTAGCCTAAATTTATTATACATATATACTTCAGAATTATCTTCTAATGGATCACTATTAAGTAGAGACCAATGATCAAATGAACTTATACTATATGCTTTATTTTAAGTCATCCGACTTAATGAATCATGAAATTAAAATATATTAGGACCTTTTACATATGCTTTTATCTTGATTATAGAAAAATGTACTTTTTAAAAGGAAGTTTCAGAGAAACTCTTTTCCTCTATAACAATCCCTTTTGCATTATTTAAACATTTGTAAACTTAATCTATAACATATATATTCGAATGAATTTCCACAAGAAATACAGGTTCTTATAATCTTGGTTATGCTTATAATTAACATCCATAAAATAATCTTCTTGCTGTAGGTATAATTTGACCTGCTCCTCTATGAATATTATCAGCATGAGATAAATATTGTAAAATATTAATTTGTACTCCCCTTAATTCTTCATCACAAAGTGCCCCTTCTTTTGTAAACCATTACCATGTTGTATTCAGATGAACTTCAATTTCGGATAGATGTTAATAATCTTCATAATTTGATTTATTTACAAGAATATTAGGACCAATATTATTTGGACCAAAAGCCATAATTTTTAATTTTTCATTTTGGAACCAATTTTTTGAATTGATTTTTAAAGATTCCTTAAATGTAATAGATTAATTATCTGATTCAATTTAATTCAATAGATTATCACTTAATGGTATTGCTATTCCTTCTATCATATTATGTTTATTTGGAGTCTTAATTTAATTTTTATTTGATATATCTGTGATTGTCTCTCTGTAACTAATAAAGTAATTAGACTTTTTAATTTCAACATTACTTAAATATTTATTAATTAATTCTTCCATAAAAAATTGTAAATGGTGATATGTATTTCCAGTTAAAATCAAACAAGGATCTAATTATAAAGAAATAGTTGAATGTAATTTCATTAATTATTTAATTGCTTCAATTACAAGAGTCAAATGGATAGGATCCACAGGTGAAATTGTAATCCTTACTAAATTATCCTATTAATATTATATAGGTGTCATTTAAATAGAATGTTAGATATCAGTTATAGTACAAGTTCCTTTGATGAATTAATCAATTCCTTTTATTCCCACTATGTTTCCAGAAGGTATCTATTCTAAATAAGCAGGTTCACCTTAGGGGAAACAAAAAGTCTATCCTACTATTACTTAAAATAGATCTTAATTCTTCCCATCTTTTTATTAACATCCTAAAATCTTTATCTACTGTCCAGTATAGATTGTTCCTGAATAGACTCTTCCAATTGAGATGAACTCCTACTTATATGGTATCATTAAGCAAATTTAAATCACTAAAGGTCCTTTAGGATTACAATCTCTAATTGATTCAAATAATTTGTCATTCTTATCTAATTTACAAAGAGATGCTGCTTTGTAATTTTAAGCAGTCCTTGGAGAAGGTATTTGTAATATACATGATTACATAATTGCATCTGCTAAATTAATCCAAATACTGAGAATTGATTTCAATAATTCCTTACCATCTTATTGTTTTACATCTTCATTTAATTATATTCCAATTCTCTCTATCATTTAATAGACAACATCTTTTTGGCCATTCATTATAGCTTATGATAATTTTAGAATTGGATCTAAGATAAAGGCAACAAATGCTCTTTTTAAAGGTTAACTATCTTTAGACATAGTACTCCATTATTTTGTAGATGCATCAAAATAATGATCACCCCATAACTTTTCTGCTAACTTTCTATGTTCTATACCAAATTTATTTTCATAAAGTTAGGCAAATTATAAACAAGTAAAACCCCATTATTATTTTGCAGATCCAAATATTATTTAACCAAAGGCAGGATTTAATATTCTATCTGATTCATAGAGTTATATTATTTAAGTGATTTTTTCAATTATACGATTTAAATTTATGTAAATTTCTTCTCCATAAAGATTTTGTTACAAAAATGCTTTTTCAATTTTGTTTATGAAAAACACTATTTTGTTTTATTCTTTCAAAAATGTTCTTATTATTGTTTCAATTTCGTTATTTAAATAAAATTCAAAGTTAATTATAATAATTGCTCCATCTGATAATCTTGCTAAAATTTCTGTTTATTTATGATAGTTATTTTAAGATTTCATTAAGTTTATCAGATAACCATCTTCTACTTCTTCTTTTTTATTGATTTTTTTTTAATAATATAAGTTTTTAATATTACATTAAGATTAGAATTCTTAATCAAATTCTTATTGATTATCAGTAAGTATTAAATCTGTATTAGTTTATACTCCCCATTTTTTAATTAAAATGTTATATAAGTATTATTATCCATTATCAAAAGTACCAGATATTGCAATATTTCTAATTTAATCTTAAGATTTCATTGCCTTATTCATATTGGAAAAGAATTTCAAGTCTTTAGTCTGAATCATTAATAAAATTCTTTAATAATTATATTATTAATGTAAGTTTTGTCTTTTATATTGATAATATCTTTAATAATAATTTATTATAACTTAAATTTATGTAAATTTTTATGATATTTGAATGGAAATCACAGTGAATAGAATAATATTAAATTATATAAAATATTTGATTTAGAATGTATTGAATTCATAATTATATATTTTATATGAATCATCTAAACATAAATGTCATATTAATAGATTTATTTGTTTTATATATATATATCTAAGATTAATGTTAAAATCTTTTGATTAATTAAAAATAATTTTATGAATATAATTGATAATTTAATTAATTATATTTATATTGAGATTGGACATGAATTTAATCAACAAATTTATTTTAGAAAATACTCATTTTCTTGCATATTTCTCTGGGTTTTCAAATACATCATATAAGACTTTATTTGATTTAACAATAGCACCACCATCTAAGAATCTATGATCAGTACAAAAGTTCAATTAAAATGTAGGTGCAATAACAATTTATCCATTCTTAACAACTGCTTTTTCTACAATTTAATTAACAGTGACAATCAATAAATTTCTCATCATAGGAGTAAATGGAGCAATAACATTTCTAAATCCAAGTGTTCCAATAGAAGTCACTGTGGCAACTCCAAAACAATCTTTCTTCAAACCTAATGCTTTAATAGTAATTCCCAAATTATAGGTAAGAAAAGATGTCACTTAAATTAATAAGCTAATAACACTATAAATTGATAGAATGTAAAAATTACAATGGAGGAAGGTATTTAAGTAATCCTGATCTTTATTGATGTTCTTCATCCTTTCCCTATTTAGCTAGTTTAGCTTTACCATTTATGTATTCAGCAATATCTTCAAAGTTCTTTTAATCAGCATTTTAAACTAACAATGCAGCCAAATCATCACCCTCTCCTATGTTTACCAAACATGATATATCAACTGTAGGAAATTCAACAAATTTTCCAAACACAATTTTACCACATATTTTCTTTCTACTAACATTAATACATTCTGCTACAGCTCTAATACAGATATGGGTTAGAGTAACATGTGAATCTCTAAATAAATGATAATAATTATTACTTTGCTTATTTTGACTATAGATATTTCATAGTGTTGGTTAAATCAATTTCTACTAAGTTATGAATGACTCCTTCAGTTGGTGGAGTCCAAAGAGCCTAAGATAATCTTCTTCTACCAGATCCATAACCAATAGTAGGATAATAGATATAAGATAATGCCTGGTAAACAACTATTGGATGATAATGATTATTACCTATAATGCCAAGAAATATGTATAAAAGTCTAGCATCATAAAGGAATGAGTAAATTAATACTGACGCTATGAAAGCGTTGTTTACGATTGTCATATAATAAATTAATTAATCAAAAAAATTATATATATATATTATGGGAAACAGTAAGATTATAAAATAATACAGATTTATGTGGATTGGAGGAAGAGAAGAAACATGTTTTACATCCAGAATCCAAAATAATCACAACTAGAACAATCAAATAAACTACAATCTCAATTATTCAGGCTGATATAGCTGAAGATTTGTCAGATGTTATTGGTACAAATTGCAATTGATTTTAGTGAATGCTTCTCATGAACCAGCATGGTCTTATTTAGCAAAAAGGTATTCTTTTAAATATTACATTTTACAGAGATAAGAACAACAAAGTTAATGACCTCATACAATAAAGTATATATTAATAACCTATAAAAACAATTAGTGAAAATAGGAGAAATGATTAAAACTAAAAGTGAAAATGTTAATTCTCTAGAAATATATCATGTACGTTTACCATATTATTAAGTAATATTAAATATTTATTAATTAAGGATACTAGAGATCTATAATTAATATTTTAGAGTTATTAAGCATGTTTAAAATAAAAGGGATTCAATTCCATTTCATTTACTGAATAGAACTCTCCAAATTTTGTAATTCCAAAATAATTTCATGCTGAAGTTCTTATTAGAGCAATCTTATAGTTTAATAAAATTATTTATATCTTAGATCTATAACAGATGATGAAATTGCTTTTGAATAAATTAAATTTGTTAGTTTAGATTAAATTACTTTGAAATACTTTGCATATGAATTAATGAAATTATTAGATGAATACAGAATACCAGATTTATATAAATTTAGGTAACAATAATTTCTCGATTACTTATGTAATAATTATATATTACATTTTAGAAAATACTGAAGAATTAAAGCAGGAAGTATACTTATTCAGTACTGGTATTACTACTGAATTAGAATAGGTTGATAGATAATAATGAGTTTATTTACATCATAGTTATTATATTTATCATAATTAATGAAGATCAAAATATTATTAAGATAAATTATAATATTATGTTATTTTCTACTATTTTATTTGGATAATAATTAATTAATTATAAACTATCTTAATAATAAGATTATTAGAAATATAATTTATTTAAACTTGAATTATCAATAAAATGCATAAATAATCACACTCATTATCAAAGTCCACAATGGCAATTAAGTATTCTATTCTTTTTATTTATTTACAGCAGATTCAAATCCATATTATTATTTTATACTTTGTAATTAACTATCCTACAATGATATTGGAGGTAAGTAAACTGATTTCCAAATTCTTTTCCAAAAATTTCCAGTTTGTATCATCTCAGTGACATTTGTAAAATAATATAGATATTTATTAATTCTAATAAATTTTGGAGGTTTTTTTTAAAATGGATTATTAGAAACAAAAGCATTTATATTTTAACCATCCAACATTTTATAAACTAAATGAATCTAATTTATAATATAAATAATTTACTAAATATAGATCTGAAGGATGTTCTTATAAAGATGCAAACCATAATTACCAATCTAATCTAGGTTAATGAGGTACAACAAATGGTGATATTTCATTAATTTTTCCAGGTTTATAATGGAAATGATATTCTAACCATTTATTACCATCTTCACTACCTTCAAAAATAAGTTCAGGTCTGCCATTTACACCAGTCATTTTTCTGAATAAGCCATAACTATTAAATAAATGAAATGAATATGTATATTGTTAAACCTATTATAAATATTGTTATGGTATAATAGGACTATTAATTTGTCTGATGCCTATTCCTTATTGAAATGTCATATTAGACATACTAAACATAAATATAAACACAACAATTTTAATTAATGTTTGTAATATGGCAGCCATAGTACTTTTAGCTGAATTTTTCTAAAGATTGAAATATGTTATATAGAAAAAGAAGAATGTAAGTACATATAATAAAAAGTAAGTGAAATTATCTTCTGTAAGAAAGTATTTACCAATATCTTAAACAGTAAATGGAAGTTTCTTTCCTTACATTATAGTTTCATAAGGAAAGAAATTGAATATGAGTACTCCTGTCATATAAAGACAAATGACAATTTCAGAGTATTTGTAAATTCTATTGTTTTTTTTTAAATCAAATTCTTCAATAGTTTTTGGCATATTAATAAATTCTTTGATTTGACTAGGAAAGTATTTATAAATGAAATGATCATCTAATACTACCAAAGTAAGTACAATTGATAATAGATTAAAAAAGTTGTAATTTCCAGTTAGTATAATACCAATTTGCATTATAAATTATAAAATGAATCCAAATATTCTCATAAATCTTGTTGGGAAATAAAAATAAATAGCTCCAAAAATAAGTACATAGAAATTAGCAGCTACCATTAATTTTTTTAATTCTCCTGGTATTTAATGTGCCCACCAAGATAGAAAATGAGGTATACATTATGATGCAAAATGATGATGTAATGCAGTTAAATTCCACCAAGTTTCACATTAACTTAATAATTTCACTAATCCACTTGAAAAGTAGAGTCTAAATGCAAGCCAACGTAATAATTCTCTTCCTACAACAGGTGTAAGAGAGAAGATTATACAAATGAAACCACATTCCAAAAGCATTATGTCCCATTAGAATTGACTAAAATCTTAACCAACTGTATAGAGTGAGAGATACAATACCCACAATATTAAGAAGGTGTACCATTTAATAAATTTGGAAGAGGCAAATGCTAATAATCCTACTAGGGTACCAAAAATGGTTATAAGTGTAAGAGTGGAATCATTCTTACCTATTTATAGGAGAGTGGGCATTTTAGTTAGATCATACCATTCAATTTTAGATATTGGCATCAATCCATTTTGTGAATACAATGCTGGAATTTAATAATACCAACTGGAAAAGGCAAATGCATAGATTAGACCAACTAATCTTAATATTAATTGATGTAAGTATTCTATTTTCTCTCCTTGACAATTTTTGGAAGTAAGCATTAATAATAATTAAATTAATAAATGAGATTAAATACTTTACCGGATGTTCTATTTCCAAATCCTATTCAGCATCCAAATTACAAGATCTCTTTTTTAAAGAAAGTCAAAGAAGAAATTCTAAATGTAAATATATAATTTGAATGTAGAATCAATTCTAAAATGAACCTATGAGAATGAGTAGATAAAATATGACAATACGTTCACTAAAGAGAGGATCAATCAGAGTTGTTAGTGCATCTATTGTTACATCTCAAAACAATACATAAACTAATTTTAGATCTGGATCTTCAAAGTTCAAGATGATAAAGGAGCATTCTCAGATAGAAGAAATGGATGAAACATTTTCTCGAACAAGGACACCTTCTCAATTAGTAAGACGATTAAAAAGAGGATTATCAATGTTTGAAAAATAGTTGTGATTAAAGATTTTTTTAAAAGCATCTTTTTTATAAGTTTACTAAAAATGCATAAGATTTATCTAAATGCTTAAATCATTCTAACTTTTCATTATTTTTAATGAATTTATAGATATCAATTATATTTTTATTCAATCTTAATATAGTTGTGTATATTTATTGTATTTTTCTATTATATTAAAATTATTACAAAATTACCTTAAGAATAATTAGTTGATTTTTATTAGAATTATCTTTTTGAATTCAATGTATTATTTGATTATGTCCATTATTTAAAATCTGTATATTGTCTTAAAAATGATTTTTATTTACTTTCATCTACTTAATTAATTTGTATATACTTTTATCCTTATTTCTGACAGATTAAATTTAATATTTAAATCTTTCGTTTTTATTTTAGTAGTTTTAATCAAGTATAATAATGATTAAAGTAAATTAATAATTATTGTATTCAATTAAACATTATTATTAAACTTTTATTTAATAGTAGAAATTATTATAAATTTAGTTCTCTCTATCAAATTAACAAAACTTATGAATTTACTTTTTTTATAGAATTTAATAGATTCCGATAATTTAATCAATTATAAGTATTAAAAAAGAAACACTTCTAAGTTTCATCATATTGATATTGGAGTAAATCAAAAATCATTAAAAAATTCAATTTACTAATATGAATCTAGTATTTAGTGAATTTCAATAACTTTTAATCCAAATAAATGGAACTTTCTAAATTATTAGAATCTTAAATTAATAAATTTAGACAAAGTTCTTCTATGAATAATGATATTACTTCTTTATTCTAAATTCACTATTTATTTATAATAATTTGATATGTTAATTTTTAAACATCTCTTAAAATTCCTTCTTTTCTATATATTCAAATGCTACAATTATTTCATTATTGTATGTTCTACAATAATAATTCTCATTTTATCATTAGAACTATAAATATTATACTTTTGATAATTCAAATTATGATTGTTGACTAAGTTAGATCATAAATCCCATAATCTTATTATTAGTCTTATCTTAATATTGATTATGAATTCTTTAGCCAATTGTTTTAAAATCTATGTACTTATATTGAATATATAACTAATTTAGATAGTTATTTACATCATTAACATGATCAGTGATGTATAAATTACTCCAATAATCTTATATATGAGTCATGTTCAAATATATAATAGTATATATAATCTTGATATTTAATCCAATTAGGATATCTACTTTACAAAATTTTCATAAATAAATTCTTTCATTATTTCCTCTCTGTATTATGACAATATTCTTTGATTTATGATTCAATCTATTCTAGTTATGGACACTTCATAAATTGTTTTTACATCTCTTTTATTTCTTTCTTTATTTCTTAATCCCCTTACCAAAGAATTCCTATATGAAATAGCTATTATAATTATTTCTTCTAGATGATATTTTTCTTTTGTTTGCCCACTAATTTGCAATTTTAATATATAATTAACGTAACATGGAAGTAATTGAATCACTAAATAAACAAGCACTTGCATAAACAGATTCTCACTTAGCTCTTGAGATTTTAGATAGAGCTCTTGGTCTCTTATAATACAATGCTGATTGTGGCAAAATCATAGATCGCAATCTCATAGTTACTATTATCTATAATCTTGCTGGTGTTAATTAAGCGTACATTTACTTTAATCTATATTCAGATTATGCAATCTAGATAAAGCAGCCTAATACTTAGAAGGAACCGTTTTTAATTTACAAGAAATGATTCAACAAGAAAACAATCAAGTCTTTCTGATTAAACGAATGCATCTTTTAGCTGTTGTACAATTATAATATTGTGGAATATTATCACAATTGAATTAACATTAAGTGGCATCTAATGTTGCACACTCTACTGTCGTATTAATCAATAGACTTTTTGAGATCAGTTATTAATATTAAAGCAGTTAGTAGACAAACAATAAAAAAGTATAAAAATATTAAAAGGGATAATATATTTTTGAAGAATATGATTTTAAGAATCTATTACTAAAGAGATCTGAAGAATTACTTAAATTCATAAAACAATTTATAACTACTTAATTAATTGAATCAGAAGAATAGCCTAAATTATAAGAATTAGCAAATCATATTTTTACTTGGAAATTGAACTCTTTAAATAATGATAAATTGCCTAAACAATCTTTTACTAAACTCTATTAAAGATCAATGATTGGTTTACTTAATGAAAATGAATGGTTAATATCATTTAATGTTAGTAACATAATGTATATAAGATTACTGACTTATGAAGAAGTATGTCTTAAAGGAGAAATCCTATATGAATTTAGTTAAAAAGTCTTAATTGAAAAATTAATACTATTATCTATGGCCTATTTTTCACTTGCTTCAGAAACTAGATACTTGAAAAATGAAATCAAATCATAATTTTATCATCTAAAATCTATCTATATTGTAAGTAGTATATTGAATGAGAGTTCTCCATATTTAGATCATCTAATATAATCATTTTGCATACATTATCAATAACAATTAGAGACAATTGTATTTAATCTATTGTATTTTAGCTTGAAGAGTAGTCCTTTGTTGATTAGAGTACAAAAGTAAGTCTTAAAAGAAAAGAAAGTCTGATGGCTAATAAAGAAAATACTCATGATCATCTTAAATAATTGATTGAAAGTCTATCAAAGGATAAAAAATTTAAATAGGAATCTATACAAAAAACTTTAAATCAATTACAAAATCTAAAAGACAGTAAAATTAATATTAATACTTTTAGAATTGTATAAATAGAGATCTGAAACTATTTTAAAAAGATTTAAAACTGAACCAAGTTTACATTTTGATAAAAGTGATAGAAATTGTAAATAAATATTATAATAATTAATGAAATAATGATTGTTATATACTTAATAACAACTATACTTTTTATTTCTACTTAATTATTAAATTATATAAACTTAAAAGATCTCATTTTAATTGAATATTATCTCTAAAATTCATTTAAAGAATTAGAGTTTAGGTTCCAAATATTAAAAGTCTATTGTTGATATTATATTAATTAATACAATTATTTTTATTATTAATATTATTTATATTAAATTCTATGTAAGATTAATAGAGCATGTTTTCAGTATAGAGTAACCCTTGGAATAAGTTGAATACAATAAAAGAAAAAGGTTATATGTTGGCCAAGTCAATTGATAAACATCCAGAATTCAAAACAGAAATTTTAGATGCTGTAGGTTAATAATAAACTAAGAACATCTTTAAAGATCCCATAAGTATGTAAATATGTAAATACGATTCTACAATTGGTCCAAAATTAGAGAATAATAAAATTGTTATACGATCAATTGTAGGTAAACCAGATATTTTCAAAAGGAAATTGAGTTTATTAACTGGATAGGATCCAAAATCAAGTAGTAGAAGAACATTTGCTAAAGGAAATACTACAAACACTTTTAGAAATAATAATAACACAACAAAAACATAATAAGTATTTACAGGTGAAGATTTATTGGCTAAAGTAAATTTGATTGAGAAGAATTTGTTTGAATCAAGATTAAAGGAGGATCAAGAATTGATGAAAATGCCATTCCAAAAAAAATAGATTTTGTTTAAAGAAACTAGAGCTTTGGAAGAATATTTAAAATTAGAAAAGGAATAAAATAATTTATTAATTGGAGTGACTAAATAAGTAAATAAAGATCCAAACAAATCATTGATGGTAGATTGTTATAGATTTCGTAGAAAATAAGAGTATTGTAATACAAATGATTCATTAAATAGAAATAATGATGATAAGACAATGAAGATAGTGTAAATAACAATCTTTAATTAGGGAAATAGATGATGATAGTGGATATCCCTTATTTATGATGTCATAGAATGATTAAATGATACGAAAACCAAGTATCATCAATCAGGATGAGACTACTTAATCAATATTGAAATAATTGAATGATGAACCAGTCTATCGAAGTTTCTCAAGCAAAGATTATTTAAAATCTTAATCCAATAGATATGCAAAGATAGCTGCTGATAAAATCAATATAAATATAGATAATTTATTAATTTAAGGATAGAGTAAATTGGATTAAGAAATCAAATTTGATATAAATGGGAAATATTTACTATAAACTATTGATAAAGGTAATGGTGAAGAGACAATTACTGAAAACTATTAAGGTTATTATAAAATAAATTATAAATGATTATTTACAATATCAAATTTATTTAATACTTTGCAAATACTATTTATAGAGATGGATAGATATAAATTTATCAATAAAATTTTTATATAAATAATCAATTTAACCAAAGCACCTTTTTTTAAAATATCTCCTATTCTCTCATTCGATTTTCAATCGTTCCCATACTTCTAATTAATATGTTTCCTTGCATCCACCAATAATGAATTAATGATCCAATACTTAATCAATAGTCATTCTTTTTTTTGGATCTGGCTCCAACATACCTTAGATAAGTGAGCGAAATTCATCATTGTATTTGTTTTATTTATCTACTGCCTACCAATATTTAGCCCATTATCCAGTAGAAATTAATCTCCAATATGGACAAACTTTAGTACTCTATCTGAAAGGTGGATGGGCAAAAGCCAATATGAAGAGACACACTCCTAAAGAAAAGACTTCTGTTATAGGTAATGCTGTAGTATTGATTAATCCTTAATTTTATAACTCTGGTGCCAAATATCCCAAAGTACCAGAAGATCTGGTAACAAATTCTCCATTGATTGGTTCAGCAAATCCAAAGTCACAAATTTTGATATCCAATTTCTTATCCAAAAGTATATTTTCTAATTTGATGTCTCTATGCACAAAACCCAATTTATGAATATATTGGATTGCCGCTGTTAATTATAAAATAATGTATTTAATAGAAGTTATTGAAAATGGTTTCTATCCTTTGGCTAAAATGTCAAAGAGATCCATTTTTTCTAAAAGCTCGGTAATCATGTATCTTTCTTTATGATTTCCTTCTATTAAATGTACAACATTGTGATGGTCAATTTAAGAAAGAATGTGAATTTCTTTTTTTATTAATTATGTAGAGAAGTTATCCTTAAATAATTTGATAGCATATTCTTAGTCTTTGATCTATACTTTTCTGACTTCGCAAGTCAATCCAGAACCCAAGATTTCTTATGAGATATTCATCACTTAAATTTTTAGTATAAGTTAACAAGTTTAAATTTTTAAAATCAAATCCAATTTACTTTCATCGGGAATTATTAAATTCTTTTATAAAACTTATCAGAAATTATATTTCATCAGAATATAAATATAGAATTCATTAAATCAATGTATCCACAGCACAATACACAAAAAATAGTCTATTTTTAAAAAACCATTTTCTTATTCTCATTTCCCCACCTATAATTTATAATGAACATTTTTCATCTCATTGATATACTCTATTTCATTTATTTATCCAATTCTATAAAGAATTTCATCCAAAGTTAAACGTTTCTTTGGATCATAATTGATCATACCTTCGATTAATTCTAAACAAGAAATAGGAATCTTTTCACTTCTATTCCTCTAGGAATAATACCAAAATTTATCCCAATTATTTTTTAATATCAATATGTATAAAGAACATGATTTATTTGTAGTATTGAAAGGATATTTTCCAAAAAGTAAAATATAATATAAAACACCTAAAGCATGGATGTCACATTCTATCAAATTTTAGGCATCAATCTTTCCATAGAAATTAATTTCTGGAGACATATAACAAGATGTTCCAACTTAATTATGCACTTTTCCTGAATCTAAACTTTCACTTGCATCAAAATCACAAAGTTTGATTTAGTAATTCTATTCATCCACTAAAACATTTTCCAATTTTACATCCCTATGAGCAATTCTTAATTAATGCATATATTTTAAAGCATCAACTAACTACTTTAAAATATAGTTTGATGTATTAACTGACATAGAACCTGCAGTTTTTACAAAAAAATATAAATCAAATGGAATCATTAATTCAGTTACTATATAATTTTCATTTCCATTAATAAAATTCAAAATGTTTGGGTGTTTTAATAATTTATGAATTCTATATTCCTAATCTCCACCTTTATGCTTGAATTACTTAATAGCATATAATTTATTTCCAATTTGTACTTACTTAATAAATCCTAGTTTTCCATCATTTATTTATAACTCAATAATTTTCATATTAATTAATATATTTATATTCTTTTTCTATATAAAAAATTCTTTTAAATTCTTTCACTATTTTAATTTTTATTAATTTTATAAATATTAAATATGAAAACAATCTATATCATTAATTGTAAATTTATTATTCTAAATTTTTCTCCTCTTAATCCTATATTATCTCTTACTCATTTTATTTTTATAGATTATTATTTGGTTACTCTTCCTTAACTTTTTTATCGTCAGTTATTTAAAAATTTATGTGGCAAGATTTATTACTCTCTATTACTATTTATGTTTCAATATCGTTTGATATATCTTATTATTCAAATTTTTTTTATACTTACTCTTTTTCTTCTTCTTTTTCTTACTCTTAATCTTATATCTTATCTTCAATATGATTAGATTATGTATATGATTTTACTAATTGAACTTATTGAAATATTTTAGAGATCTATTAATTTGGAGCAGAGTTTATTGTTTATTTAATATCTATCTAATTAGAACATTAAAAGCATGAGATTTTCTTATGTATTTGGCTATTGGTATTAGTTTAAAGAAAAAACCAAAATTTACAATCTTAATTATCTATGCATCTTCCAATATTTTAAGAATAAGTTTTCTAAATTTAAAACAATTAATTCTCTAAAAATAATTCTGTATACTTTTTGCACTTATCCTATTCACCTAACATATTTATGATTTTTAAAGATAATTTACAACGACATAAACACTATAAAATAGTAAATGATAACTATAAAGTATTTTAAATATATTAATCTAAACATTCAAAATGAAAAAAATGTTAACATGGAGTTTATATCATATCCTTATCAATTTATTATAAACAGTGAATGCATGTGACTATTTTATCAATAATTTACGAAGAAAATTAATTTTAATATGAAATTTGACTACAAACTTCATTATGAACTCTTTCATTTTAATCTACTTGATTTATATTATCAAATTAGTTGAATTATTCTATTGTTTAACAAGCTACTTAAGATTTATTTTCTATTATAGAAAGGCGATTAAATATTTATGAATTTTTGATAGTTTATAATTCTTTTTAATCATCTATTAGTTTATTTATATTAAACAAATGAATTTCTAAAAGTTTATCATCTTTTAAATAATCATCAAAATTTTCATTAGAATCACATATCTTTTCATTAATTTTTACAGCTGTTTCTTTTTCAGGAAGTGAAAAATATTTGCACAAATACTATTTGATCATATCATACCTCTTAACAGTTATACCAATAATTTTCTCATCATATAAAATTCCAATTTGTATATTTTCTTATTCAGAAACAATCATTAAATTATTTCTATTAATTTTAATGCTTAATTAATACATAATTAAAGAGTAATTATTAATATTAATAGCAATACTCTATAAAATAAAATAAAATTTTATGATAAGCTTCACAAAATAATTGAAACTATGGAAGAATGAAAATTAATAAATATTTTTCTTTATAAAGAATACAAGTAAGCAATAGATATATAAAAATTAATTAATAACAAAATGATAATGAATAGAAGGGTCATTATGAATCATTAAATAGACAAGTAAAAAAAGATGGAATTATCAATATTACTGTAGATAAATTATATAATAAAATATTTAATATGTTTTAGTTATAATATCAAAATTATATATTACTAATTATAATTAATATAAAAAAAAAATAATGAATTAATAATCATTGTTAGTAGATAAGAGTTTAATTTATCGTTTGTTTGAAAAGGACAACATAATAGGAAAGGGCAAAGATATCATTTATGGAACAACTTCTAGCATTTACAAATTGAAAAAAAATAATAATGTAACTCCAGATTTTGATGAAGATTGGGGATGGCATGCTCTCTAAATTTATGAAAATCTTAATCAAGAAGTATTTGAAGCAAAGGTACTTCAATTATAGAAAGCTATGACTACATATTTAAATCCATATTCAACAAGAATTATTTTAATTGGAAAAGAATAAGTACATTAAATGTCATTTAATTTGCATGTTGTCTATGAAATTGGATAGATTAATGATGACCTTAAAAGCATAAGGGATTAGAAAGAAGGTCTAAATTATGAAGAAGCAGAAAATTTATTAATATTCTTATGTCACAATTACATGTTGGGTGCACAATTTACAAATGAATTTTTAGATATTAGTCCTTAAAACATTTATAAAACTAATTAATCCTATATAGTATCTAATTTTGGAATAACATATGCTGGAACCAAATTTCATAGAATATATTTACCTACTACAGATCCAATTATAAAAGAGAAAAAGCCAACTTAAATTAATATATTGTATTCTTATGCTTTTAGATCAGGATTGTTATTATTGACTTAAATGACATAAATAGATCCTAAAGATTTCTTTTTTGGAGATGGCTAATTTAAAGAACAACTTTTAGATAATTTATTATACCTAATATAAGATGGAGATGAGAAAGATAAAAGAAAAGATAAAAAATTTATTACACAAATCCCTTAGTTTTTTGATACTTTGAGTCATACTAGAGAGTAAGATTATAATGAATAAAAGAATTAAAATAATGGAAGACCATTCCAATATGTAAAATCTTAAAGATATCTTTAATATAAATACCCTAAAGAATTCTTAGATATTCTTAAGAAATTACTTAATGTTACTAATATATAAAGTAGATCAATTTTTTAACTTTTAATTTCTAAAGAAGAAAACCTACTCAAAGTTCCTTATCCTTATACTGAGAACTAGGTAGACAAATACAATTACAAGAATGGGACAATGGATGATTAATAATTAAATGGATGTGGAATCATATCAATAGATAAACGAGATGAAAAAATTAAATAGAAAAATATATAATTAATTTTAATTTGTGGGAGTTTTTAAAGTGGAGAAGTTTCTGAGGTATTTAATATAATTAGTATTCACAACATAAAATATGAATGCAAAATGTATTCCTTGTAATGTTCTTTAGAATTTCGTTATATCTATAATGAAATGTTATATTTGACAAATTCTATTGTATCTCCTATCAATCCAATAGGAAAACCCAAAAAAGAATCAATATATTACTTTTAAGGCCAAGTTGAAGATTAATAATTCAAAAAAGGAATCTCTTATCAAATTGATAATACTATATTTGAAGGTGAGTTTAAGAATAATCAACCATATGAAGGTAAGATGACATATCCTAATTCTGATATATTTGAAGGAAGTATGGATGGTTTTAATAAAAAGGTCGGTAGATTTAATATAAATGGGAGAATTTATGATGGATAATTTTAAAATGATTAATTTTATAAAGGACATATAGAATATGAAGATGGGGGAGTATTTTATGGAAATTTTAAAAATGGATAAAAAGGTATTCATAAATCTTGATTATTAGTCAAGGCTGGTATCTATCATTATCCAAACTCATCAATTTATTATTAAGGATTTTATGCTGAAGATGTAAGACATGGAAAAGGATAATTTATTGATAAATCAAAGGAAAACTGTATTTAAGAAGTTGTTTACAATTATGGAATGTGTGAAACTAAACTTATTGAACATTTTGAGAATGCCTTAAAAGAAATTAAAGAAAAATAACAATAATAAAAGAATCTGAAAAACAAAAAATAATAAGATAATAATAATGATAATGATAATGATGAAGAAATCTAAGAAGATATTGAAGAGAATCCAGGTGATGATAATGAAGATGGAGATGAGGGCTGATTATTATAAATATTTATAATATTAATGTTGCAATAATATAATTCATTAGTATTAGATGTAGATACCAGTTTCATAAATAAGAACTTTGTTCAAGTTAGTTAGTGTAATTAGAAGGGGCTATGATTTCTATTTAGGAATTGTTTACTTGATGCATCATTGAAAAGAATCAGGCAAATATATCTTATAAATCTATGAAAACTTAGGATATGATCTTTTTAGAACCAAGGCCATTTAATTACAGAAAGCAATTTTGATGATACCAAATAGTCTAATTTATAAGTACTTAACTTATTAAATGAACTTTATTAGAGTTTAAATCAATAAAAATAATTGATATCTTAATAAACATAACAGCTCTAAAATATTTTCTGTTAAAATTTCCACATCACCGGTTTATTATCCATTAATTGACATTACGTGTAACTCATCAATTTTTAGACTTAACTCCTTAGAATGTCTATGTTTATCAAAATGGTCCATCTTTGGATTCATAGAAAGAGAACTATATTTTCCTTATTAATATGTCATCCAGAGAATCAAATTAAAAAAGAGAATTCATTTTTCCAATAACCAATAGATTTTGAATAAAAATATGTAGTAAAAATAATACCTCATGGATATGGATATGGAAAATTTGATAATTAGTTATCATTATGGAATGTTTTCAAATGGAGAATAACTAATAATGGTACTATTGAGATTAAACAATTATAAGGAATTATTTATTTCCTTAAAGATATTCGAATACCATAATCATTTATGATTTATAAAGAATTTAAGGAATGTTATTTTACAAGAATCAAATTTTTTAGGGTGATTTGATAGAATCAAGAATGGATTAATAAAATAATCTAATGGCAGACTTTTAAGTAGCTAATGTAAAAGAGATAGATATTAGAGATAGAGAAATATAGTGATAATAAAAACAAATAAAAATTAGTAGAAAAACAATAATGATGAAGAATTAATAGAGAACATTTAGGTAGATGAAATGTTGAGATTTTATAATAAAATTTTTAATGATAAATAAGTAAACAGAATAAATATTCTCATAACTGTAAGGGGCATTTTCATGGGTTGAGAAGATGAGAAAGAAGAAGCCAATGACTTCGGATATGTAAATTAAAGAATTGTTATACTTTTTAAATATTGATGCTACGAATGAAGAGATTGAAGCATTGAATGAATTGGCAAATCCTGAAGGAGAATAAGATATTTAATATGAGAAATTGTATAAAGTGTTTATGAATGATTAATAACAAGAGTAAAGAGAGGTTTTGGAAGCATTTAGATTGTTATCAGGTTCAAATAGGATTGAAGTAGATAAATTAGAGAATTGGCTTTATATTTATGATAAAAAGTATCGAAATAATGTAATTTGAATTTAATAAAAAAAGACTAAACAATTTATAGCATAATTGAAGTAGTCCCCAAGTTATAAGTAAGGATATTTGGATTTTGAGAAATATGTGAAAGAAGGTTGATAGTTATAAATAAATTAAATGTAAAAAACAAATATAAAATCTGTTACAGCTAGAAATGAGTAAGCGAAAGCCAAACTTACAAAGTATGAATACAATTGAATCATTAGAGAATAATTTCTGACTCTAGCAAAAATGTGTTAGAGTTCTAGTACTCAATAATTGCTAAATAAGAAATTGCCATCTTAATAAAAACCTATGTTAGCAAATTAATTGAATATCACTCCAAGAAATAATACTCCCAAAAGTTGTAGAACTGCATAAGAAGTATAATCATTAATTTTAAGGATAGATGAAATATTTTCTATATCAAAAGAATCTAGTTAAAGACTCAATCAACAAACCTTAAAATCATTCTTAATTGCTTCCTAAGACTAAGAACAGCTTACATCGAAATTTCTCTTAATTGGAAAAATCATCAAATAGCCAATAAAATAATGGATAATCAACAGCACCAAATACAGTAAAAAAAAAATATAATTTGTTATCAACTGATTCAGCAAATAAATTAGACTATCGTTTTTCTTCTGTTTAATTTGCATAACAAATAGCTCAATAATTAAAGAAGAAATTTGAACCATAATAACCATAATAAAAAAAAGAAAATTTACATGTGAGCTTAGATGATTTTGTGACTTAAATAAATAGACCCTAATCTATTATTTCTCCATTCAAATAAACCAAATCATTATCCCCTTCTACCAGAGTCAATATTGTTCCTTCTAAAAGTATTTATCAATCTTTTAAAATTTAGAATCCCTTTATTATGTTTCATCCTTAGTTTAATCCTTTAGACATATTCTACCATAAAATTAAGAACAATAAATCTTTAGGGATCATGCTGTATAAACATTTAATTGTGTTTCATTTTGTGTAAAATTACAAGAACCAACAAAAATGATTTTGGAATAAAAACGAATGGAAATTCCAATAAAATCAAATTATAAATGTATAATCAATTCAATACATATTTAGTCAAGAAAACTGTTGTATTTGATTTAGATGAAACTCTTATACATTGTAATGAAAATCAAAATCTTAAGGCAGATGTCTATTTACCAATTACATTTCCTTCTGGTGATACAGCCTAAGCTGGTATTAATATTCGTCCTTATGCTAAATGGATCTTGTAAGAATTGAGTCAACTTTGTGAAGTAATAGTTTTCACTGCATCTCATTAATGCTATGCTAGTTAAGTGATTAAATATTTGGATCCCCATACAACATTTCTATCTGGTTAATTATTTAGAGATCGATGTGTATTGTCCTAAGATGGTGTACATATCAAAGACTTGAGAGTTTTGAATAGAGATTTAAAGGATATAGTCTTGATTGATAATGCAGCTTATAGTTTTGGTGTACATTTGGAAAATGGAATTCCTATAATTCCATATTATGATAATAAGGATGATAAAGAATTGAAAATGTTGTATGATTTCCTGGTTGACCAGGTTTTACCTGCACCAGACTGTAGAATAGTGTTATAATCAGTTTTTAGATTGAGGGAGTATTACAACTATGGGGAACCAAAATAAGCAATAGAGAAATTATATTGATTTTATATATTGTTTGATGAATTACATTTAATAGGGATTTCTGAATTTGGTGTATAATATTAGGAAATTAAAATTATTATTAATTTTTACCACAATTAATGACTCTTTCTATAACCATTTCTCAATAGATTAAAGCTTATAATTTAGCAGCATGTCCAACTCTACCTGAATTTTTGGAAACAGCTTACAAAACTTAGAAGTCTTTAAAAAAGAATGAGCAATTTCGCAAGCGTATTGAGGTTATTTAAGGGTTTGAATTCAATACTGCATCAACTCAAATTGAAGAGAGCAAAGATCAATAGTATATTGTTGCAGCAGGACTCTATGCTCCATCAATAAAGATATTTGAAACATCACAATTGTCAATGAAATGTAGTAGAGGTCTTGATTCAGAAATAGTAAAATTTTGCTTATTGGGAGATGATTATAAGAAAATTGCTATGGTATGTGAGGATCGTAATATTGAATTACATGCCTAATATGGAAAGCATTTCAAACTGAGAGTTCCTAAATAACCAACTGACATGGTATTATTTATAAGTACTAATTTAGATTTATAATCCTTACAATTGTAATTTGTTGGTGTCTTCTTAGAATGAAGATATAACTAGATTAAATCTAGAACTTGGATCATTTGTAGAATCATACAATATATAATAAGAGACAGGAGTAAATTGTTTAAGTATGCATGACTAATTGTAATTGGGATTTGTGGGAGGCAATAAATAACTTAGTATCATAGATTTTAGAAGTGATTAAATTGTTTAATAATTGGGAGTGAATGATGTTACTAGTATAGCTACTTAGAATCTTTAGGTTGCTTTGGGAACAAAGGAAGGTTAAATTAAATTATTCGATTTAAGAAAACATATACCAATTCATATATATTAACATTAATATCGATTACCTATAAAAAAGATAGTAATGAATGATGATATGATTGTATCTTGTGATGCTAAGATATTAAAATTTTGGTAGGGAAATCGTTTATTCACTAACATTGAACCATAAAGTGAAATAAATTCATTTACTTGGGTGAAGAATTCAGGAATGTTTTTATTAGCATTAGAATAACCAAGAATGGGTATATATTTTATTCCATAATTGAATGCTGCTCCAAAATGGTGTCCATTTTTAGATAATTTGACTGAAGAAATGGAGGAAGAAGAATAATAAACAGTTTATGATGAATATAAGTTTTTATCTTATGAAGAATTGGAAAGATTGGATGCATTACATTTATTAGAAACTGCAATGTTGAAACCATATTCACATGGATATCTTATTCATTTGAAATTGTATTTGAAACTAAGATAATAAAAAGGTTTAGATTTTGAAGATTACAAATAAAAAAGAATATAATAAAATTATGAAAAATAATTGGAAGCTGAAAGAGTTAGTAAAGGTTATGTAATACCTGAAGAACCAGAAATTGAATAACCTGTAAAATAGATTGATCCAAGATTTTAAAAATTACTTAAAGATAATGATTTTACAGTAGATAAGAAATCTGAAGCATGGAAAAGAGCACATCCAAGTGAAGTAAAAGTTAGGAAATAAATAAATAAAAACAAGAGATGATAAATTTTTAATCTATTTCAGTTTGTTTATATTTTTAAATATAAATATTATAAATATCAATTAATTAAAAAAACTAATTAAATTATGTCATGATAATTGAATAAATCTCTAGAAATATAACTATACTACTAGATTCTGTTTTATTTGCAATCATGTATCTTAATTTATTCCAGTTATTTAAAGTAGATTTACATCATTTAAATTCAAATCAATTAGCTTAGATGTATCAAATATATTTGTTAGAAAGAAAATGTTATATAGGAAGATTAAGATATTAAGTCTGTTTTTCAATTGTGTTCTGATGATATAAGACATAATAATGTAATTATTTATAATTTTTGTCTTTATTTAATCAAAATTCCAATCAGAAATTCCTCAATTCTTAATATGTGAATTAGTTAATAGGAATGGAACATCTTAATATGATCAAATAGATTCTAGAATATCTTATGAATCTCATCTGTAATTAAACAAAAACATAAGTTGAATATTAAAACAATTATGAATGAGAAATTTCATTATAATTATTGGTTATCAAATTGAGTACATAATTATAATGATTAAATGTGTTAAATTGATAAATTGAAATGTTATGTTATTGAGAGAATAGCTGATCTTGAGCATTGTCTTTTCATTTGTTGTAATGATTATATTTAATTACTTTCTTTGTATGGTATTTTCCATTAGGTTCTTTTGTCATAAAAAATTATTTTAAATTAAAATAAATCCTTATTTAAATATGGCAGAAGAATAAGTTGTCACTGTGAAATTTGCCAATTAACCAAAACTTTTTGGAAAATGGGATTATGATGAAGTTTAAGTAACAGACTAATGTTTCAAAGACTATATTGCAGTTTAAACTTCTAAATCAAGAGTCTTTGTTCCACATACAGCTGGAAGGTATTAGATCTAAAATATATATTTAGATATTAACGCAAGAAGTTTAGAAAGGCTTAATGTCCAATTGTTGAGAGATTAGCTGGTGCTCTTATGTTCCATGGTCGTAATACTGGAAAAAAGGTTAAGGCTGTAGCAATTATCAGACATGCTTTTGAAATTGTTCACTTACTTACAGGCAAGAATCCTCTTTCAGTTTTATCTTTGGCTGTCCAAAGAGGAGGAGCAAGAGAAGATTTTACCAAAGTTGGAACAGGTGGTGTTGCTAAATAATAAGCTGTTGATGTTGCTCCTATTAGAAGAGTCAATGAAGTATTAAGACATAATATTTAAGGCTGTTCATAATTTGGCTAAGGGAGTTAGAGAATCAGTGTTTAAAAAGATGAAGACAATTGCAGAAGCACTTGCTGATGAACTTATTGCTGCTGCCAATGAAGATGGATAAAAATCATACACAATTAAAAAGAGAGATGAACTTGAAAAAGTAGCAAAAACAAATCGTTGATTTATTTTTAGTATAATATATATCTATATTTAATATGCAATTCAAAAAATATAATTATTTAGGATTTCTAATATTAACCATGCATTCAATCAAGCATTTTCAATTCCATTTCTGTACTATTTTGTGATATCACATATTTTTTGTTGTTAAAATATTTAGAATCTCTGTAGTATAACAGATAATTCATAGAGGCTCCCAAGAAGGATATTAAGAGTAGAATTCCTAACATATTGGAATAAGAAGCTTATGTTTCATCTTAAACTACTTTTCCAATAAAAATGGATGCAAAAGAAATTCCAAAGCTTATACTAGAATACACAAAGCCAAAGGCAGTTCCTGATAATTAAGAGGACACAACCATTTGAATGCATGGCCATAAAGTTACAACATAAGAAGCAAAAAATATTCCATTCAATAATTAGCTAATGGCTGGAATAACAAAACAAGTAGTCTCACAACTTGGCATGAGATACATTAATGAAAAAACACTCATTTAAATGAGACTTGTTATTTATAATCCTTGCATTCTATATCCATGTTTGTCAACCAAATGACCTAAATATGGAGCTATAAAAATAGCCATGTAACAAGGAAGTCCATAAAGAGTAGCTGCAGTATAAGATGATAAATGATACCTAAACATAAATGAATTAAAATAATACATTGTCTTAAACATTTCTGCATTATTATAGGAATATATGTAATAGCTTGTATAACAAAAAATAGAACTTAAAGCAATAATGTAGAAGTCAAGATTGAATTGTTTTAATAAAGAGAATGAAAAGTGAGGAAGGGTTTCTTGTTTGGATTCGACTTAATAAATTTTATCAATTGTAGTAACTGTATTCAAACCTATAAAAGAAACCAAACAACACAATAGACATGATAGCATTGCAGTATCCAAACTATAATTATTGATTAAATAGGGTAACATAATTGTTGATGCAATAGTACCTCCACAAATGAATGCTGTATCAACGCTAAAAATAAGGTTACTGTTACCTATAAGCAAATGACGCCTCTTTAAACCATTTAGATAAAATTTTATAAACTCCTACATAGCAACTTTCTAAAAATAATCCCATAAAGAATCTTCCAATAAGCATCAGTGTGAAGCAATTCAAAATAATTGACAAGTAGCAAAGAACTAATATATTATTATTCTTAACATGTGCCAAAAATAATGAATAACATGAATCCAAATAGACCTTTTCTTGTTCCATATTTATCCAATAACATTCCTCCAACAAAAGGCATAACAATATTTGGAAAGGATCTAAATGAAAATAGTAGGTTTATTTAGAATTGATTCACTATGAAATGATCCTTGATTTCAGTAGCCAATAGTGATGGGTAATCCACAAAGACTCGAAATGAGAATTAAGACAAGCTTGTTAGAAAGAGGATGACCCATTTGGTTTATGGTTTCATATAATATTTAATTGACGTATTACTATAAATTTTAACATAGGTCTATTGTAGAATTATGTTTGCTATACATGTGTAGATATTATTTTCACAAATATAAACCAATAAACAATTGATTTAGTTCTGAATTTTGCAACGCTTACTTACATTTGAGGATCAGATAAATTTAAAAGGAAAGGAAACTTAACTGATTCAACTTATATTTGTAGATGGAATTCAATATCACACTTCAAATTCAGTATTTTCATCTTAAGTGTATATGAATAGAAAGTAAAATAAATTTAAAATTCTGAAATTGCATATTTTATAATTTATATTAAATTCAGAAATTTTAATCTTCACTCCTTTATAATTCTTTCAATGCAAAAAGAGAGGCTAGAAATATATTGAATTCTAAATTTTAATTCTTCCATTGAGTATGTGACACTATGTTTAGGATGGCCTATTGAAACCCCCTCCCCCCAATATTAAATAATTCGAAAATAAAATAATAATGATTATAATAAATGTTAAAAAGTTAATCAACAGAACTATTTGTCAGTCCTGAAGAATTACAAAGAATCACATTCTTTGCCACTCAGAATCAAAGAAACAGTCATAAACCAAACATTCCAAGTGCTAAATAAGAGGAATATACTTTTAAACCTTCGGTAAGAAATAATAAGATAATTAATTTTAGATCAATAAGAAATCTGTTAACATTTAAAGAACAGTTGATGATCTCTTAAGATGGAATGAAAGAAAATCATAAAGATTATAACAATGCTATGAGGATGCTGTAAATGTGAATTTCCAATTAGATAGACATAAGAATTATAATAAAATGCCAACCGCTTAACTCATGAAGTTGATACCAATTAACCAAGTGTTTTTGAGAGATTGTATGTAGTAAGAAAGAGCAATGAAACTATTTAATGTAAATGTTCTTTTACAATTTCATTTATAATTAGAAACCACAAAGCGTAATACATCTGATTCACATCCCTACTTTACTAAGAATATGTCAAATACATTATACTCTGAATACAAAAAGTAAATTAGTGGTACTCCAGAATAATAAGAGAGTGAATATCAATAAGTTTAAGAATAAGAAGAACCAACTCCTTAAAAAGTATGTCTACCTAATAGATTTTATTTTGATCAATCAGAATAGTAACCAAATACTGAACCTGAAGTATGATAATTCATATTATTATATAGCCAAAAGTCACAATACCATAACATATGTTTGTTGATTTTAGATAACAAATAAAATAAATTAATGAGGAACCAGAACCAGTTCCTTCCAAGAAACCTTTACAAAAGAAAGAGATAGATTTGATGGTAGAGAGGTAAAGTATATTAAATATTCATAACTAGAATGAATAATTGGCTTCAAAAAAGAAATTATAAAATTTAAGAATAATAGGATAGACAAATGCAAAATGAATCCAACGAATGTACTTTCTATCCAAAACTTAGCAGCATTAAACAACCTAAGGTATAACAATCAATTCAAAATTCACAAAGAGTTTCATAACAATCCTCATATTCCAATTTATTTAGAAGCAAAAACAATTGATATTTTATTTATTTTCATTATATATATATAGTATTATAAATAATCTGTTCATCACAAATCTTCCATCTCTGATTCTGTTATAACACTATTTAATATATTATTAATACTTTTTTAAATTCTCTTTAACTTAATTCACTAATAAATCATAATCTTATAATGCCACTCCCCAAACTTTACAAAAAGACTTCACTACTTCCTCAACATTATCATTCTTTCTCAATGCCAATCTGCCAACTTTACTAGGTCCTATTTTTATATCTATATAAAGTATAGGAATCTCTTTCTAAACTTTACTTCTCTATAACATATCTGGTGGAATAAAAGCCATTCTTTTTACTTTTTCATATTTCTCTCCACTTGGTTTATGATTTAATTAAATTTCTCTTAAATATCTTTGATCATTCGCTCTTCTCAATCTCTCAACTGCTTAACCATATCCATTTACACCAACTTATTCCATATCAGGCATACAACCATTTATTTAAGGTTAAAATGAACATTTACTAAATTCCTAATCTAATTTCTCTATTTCATTTTATTTAATTTATTCTTCAACTTCCTATCTTGTCTTCACTTTATATAATCTATCTACTACATTAGGTAATTCCTTTTTTGATATTATTTATGGTTTAAAAGTGCATTCTTTCATTTCTTAAGTTTCTTATTCTAATTTTAGCTAATTTATTTTTTAATTTGATTATTATTTCTTCTTATAGAGTTAGCTCACTTTACTATCTGAAGATCTTTATGAATGTTAAGATTCTTAATTTTCTCTCTTGTAAGATTATCTTAACAATGCTTCACTTATTGGATTGATACTTGGTTTAAATGTATGTGTTTTCTCATATGAATCTATTAAATTTTATGCTAAATTTGCTTTTAAATATCCTGTTTTAGCTCCTGATAGTCTTGTTTTTTGATAATGTTAAAATTCTTAGCAGAATCTCAAAATAGATTCCTTATCAACTTCTTTCTCTAAAATCTTTTCTAAATAATCTATCATAAGAGATGCAGACTTTGTTGCTTCCAAATTATTTGGGTCTTAGATAATCCTAAAAAAACAGAATGCTGCTTGAATATCAGCACTTTCTTTTCCCTATGATATAATTGCAAATGCCTTCTCATGTAAATCAATTTCTAATTACCTAAAAGTAACAACTAATTTAAAAACCTTTATGATTGACTGTTGAGTCCCTAAACTTCCATTTCATAATTTTAATCATATGATATAGTTTAAAATATATCTAATAAAGTAAATATTCTTCCCATTTATTACATATTTACAGAACCTTCATTTTTTTCATCTATTTCTTACATTATCTAAATTAACAATTTTCAAATACTTCATTTAATTTTTACTCCAAACGAGTTGCTAATAGCTTTGTACTTGATTAACTTATTAATTTTTATTAACAAAGTACTTGCTTACTATTTTTGTTTTATTTATTGTTTTTTGAACATATTTATTCTATAAGTTCTTGTTCTCTTACCGATAAATTTATCATTAATGTTATTTATTTATTTTAAATTCTTTAGTAAAAATAATCAAAATTAAGTAATGACGCCCTTTAAATAGAAATATCCATTAATCATAAAAAATGTTTGATTCAAAATACAAATCAATTACAAAATCATAACATATTGTTATTTCTTAAAATTCTTTTATTTTTTATAATAGCAATTTGTTATCCTTTAAAACACTTATTTATAAAATAAAACAAAATTGTAATTGAATATAAGATGTTAAGTTGCACTACATCATAAAATAATATAAAGAAGATTGAAATTAAATTATTTAATAAACAGAATGGCATTTACATTTTTCTAAGAATAAAAACTCAAATGTCTAATATTGATAATAATAAATTCTAAATAATAAATGAAAAATCTTATTGTTTAAAATTAACAGTATCGTGATAGTTATGATAAGAATCTTAAAAAATTATATAATAAATATTTAAACATTTTTTTCATTAATATTCCCTTTCTTATAGGCTCTTATTAGAATGATACTAATATATATATATAAAGGATGAATACCATTTCACTAATTGATTTTTATGATCCCATTGATTTTGTTTATTTTTACATCATTTTACCTGTTTTATCATATTGATCTATAAATTCTTAGTTCTCATTCTCATCTTCAGTTTCTGGTTCAATTAACTATCATATTAATAAATATTATTTATTTACTTCAGAAATATGAATTCTTCTGTCTATAAATTCTTCATCTGGCAAGACTTCTTTAAATATTCTCTTTCTATCTTCTAAATCCATTCCATAAAGATTTTCTGCCTTAACGATATCCTCTGGAGGAACTTATACTCCATCTAGATTTCTTAAACCTGGTAATTTATATAAGACTTGCCATCTATAATATCTTCTATTTTAGATTGGATTGTAACAAAGATCAAGAACACTTAGAAATACTAGATTTTCAAGATATGATAATTCTTTTATCCTTGATATTTTATTGTTTGCCATTCTCAATTCTCTAACTGAGATTAGATCTACAATTCCATTTAAACTCTTAATTTAATTTTAAGAGAGTTCAAGTTTCCTCAATTTTGGTAATTAAGTCAAACCATCTAAGATAGTAATTTCATTTCCAAATAAATCCAATTCAGTCAAATTCATTCCATCTAAATTTTCAATATGATCAATATGGTTGTTAGCCAATTTCAAAACTTATAAATATTTATTTTTTTGAACTCCTTCAATTTGCCTTATCTTATTGTAAGACAGATTCAAATAACGAAGAAAACGATGGCAACTAAGGTCTGGAATAATTTCAATTTCATTATTACTGCAATCTACATCCATAATTTACAATGGAATATGCCTAATTTATAACAATCTAATACTTTAAGTCTAATAATTTTGTCAATCTGTTATTACTAGCCTTTAATGTAATTATATATTTCAATCCATTCAATGGTTTGAGTGACTTAATAGAGTTATTGCTAACATCAATATGTTAAAGATGTTTGAATTTCTCAATCCCCTAATCATAATAAATATGTATGTAATACATGTAAACTGGTTAAGTCTAAATTATTTGCCATGAAACTCAAATATGCATAATGTTATCCTTCAGCAGTTTTACCATATGTAGTTAGTGCCTTCTTTAACACATCTTCTGAAATTGGTTGTTTAGCTTCTTTTTGTTTACCAGCCTATTCTTAGGCAAATGAAAAGGAAGAAAGGGAGACCTAATAAAGTTTCTCCTTATAAAAGGTGTCCTTAATTAAATGTGTCATTTTTATAATACTTTATTGAAAATATAAGAAAAAAACAAAATAATCAATGATTTAATATTTAATACATCTATTCAAAGTAGATTCCAATTCTGTAATTCAAATATAATTATAGAAATCAAAACGTGGATTTGAATATAAAAAATTGAAATCATTTATTGTCTGAGATTTCTCTTGTATCTATAAGAATGAGATCATCCTCACTAATATATTATAATTATTTATTAAATACAAAGATTCTTAAATTTAAACGTAATTTGATTACAATAATTTACAGATATATTACAATGATTAAACTGAAAATGAATCACATCCATAATGTCTTTTTAAACGTTATAGTTAAATGAATTTGAAGATTATTATTGAATAAATTATAAATTGAGTTATTTGTTATTGATTAGTCTTCATTTACAATTTTATGTTATATTAAAGGTTATTAAAATAGATTGAATTATAATAGATAATATTATATGGGACTATTAAGAATTAGTTTTTTATATTTATGCTAAAGGATTCTCTAAGGGAGTATACTATTGTAAGGGTATTTACTTATGATTTATTTGTAAATTTCCAAAGTTAATTTTTTGCATTATCAACACTTTTTATTCTCTCTCTTTTTTGTAGATTTAGATATATTTAAGTCATTTATATTCATCATTAAATTATGATTTATATAATGATATTTTTTTTGTATATTTGGATTTACTCAATTATGTGGAAATATAAACTATTTCTTTAATTTCAGTTTTAATTTGGATAAGTTAAAAAACCTATTTTTCTTTATTACTATCTTGGTATGTCACTAAATTTTGATTAATTTTCTTGTTTAAAAATAATAGTTCAATTAATTATAATTTCTTTATGAAGGGTGTAAGATATTATTATAATATATCATTTGTTTTAACAAAGTTAATCTGATTTATGTTTTGATTAATTATGTCTAAGACACTTAGGAAATAAGTTAATTATAAGGATTTTTTAAAATTCAAGGTTCTCCTTCAATCTTTTCAAGAGATATATAAATAAAATTTTTAAATTAATATATAACTTTATATCTTTATTATTATTTATTTATATAACTCAATCTTATTTTTAATTTTATTAACTCTTTGATTTAAACAATCTATATCCTGCATACAAGATAGCTGAACCTGCCAAAGCTGCAAATAAACCTTCTTTTGACTTAATTCCATTTTTTAAAATAAATTAAGAAGCACCAGCAGCTGCAGCAACAGACAAACCCAATGCACTAATTTCTTGAGGCATTTATGTCATTATTTATGAAGTGGGTGGATTAGTATTATGATGAGATCTATTTAATTGTTATTATTCGCCATCATTTTATGGTAATAAAGGTTGTTAATCTTCAATTTATTAAGTTTAATTTTAAGCAGATTCAAGAACTTATTATTATTATTATTATTATTATTATTATTATTATTATTATTATTATTATTATTATTAGATTTATACATTATTACTCTAATCTATAGGATATTCTTCAACTTTAACAATAGTGTCATTTTGACTTGCTCCTTCAAGATTAGTATTTTATTCAATTTATAGTTCTTGTTTTTGTTCAATAACCTCACTTTTCTCTATATTAATTATTTCATTAGTTGGTTGATTCTCAATATGAGTTTGATCTTATTAATAAACCTGGACTTTCACATCTTCTTGAACTAATTATGTTTATTATTGCTAGGATTCCACTTTTTAAATTTATTAAGGTTTTGTATTAGTTTCAATCTTATTAACTTAATTTTCTGTTTAAGGAGCTGTCACAGTTAATTAAACCTATTCTTATTACTCAATAATTGCTTATGGCTTATTTTCAATAGAGTGTGTTTATTAAGTTTAAACTGTTTTAACATCTGGACTAGGTTATACTTGTTGGATGAATTGATTAACCTCTAAATTAACAACAGGATGTTCAAGAAGAGTTGTAGTTTATGAATTAATTGGAATTTCAATTAAAGGAGATTTCTCTATTTGTGTTTCTAAGTTTTATGATATCAAATTGATTTCTTCGTTTTCAATTTCTTATTGAGGTTTCAATTAAACAGCTGGCATTTCTTATATGTAAACATCTTCATTAACCATCTCTGTTTACACTTTTGTACTTTCTTCTGATACAATTTTAATTTAATTATTTTAAGTTTCAACTTAGTTTTGATTTTCTGTTCTTTGTATAATTACTGCTTATTCAGTTTATGGTTATTTCTCTACTTCAATTTATTAATGTTATTCAATATGTATTTTTGGTTATATTTCAATATTAGTTTATTAATCTTAATTTTCCATTTTTTATTCTTAGACTCTCTCTAAAATGACTTCATCATTTTATTTCTTCAAATAAGTTTATGGAGCACCTTCAATCATAACTGAATCATTCTATTTTTCCACAATAATAGGAGTTTAAGCGTTAATAACAACTTCATTTTATTAAATGTTAACGACATCAACTTCCTTCACAGGTTCCTAGATTGGAGTCTCTTAAGGTAATTCAACATCTTTTTATTATTTTACACTTTAGAATATAGGTTTTGAAGAGGGTTTCGATATATCATCATTAACAGAATCATGTGCAGGTTGACTTTGGAATTTGGGTTCTTCAAATTATTAGGATGGTTCATTTTTATTTTATCCATGAATTGAATTTTCTTATTAAACTTATTGATTTGTAACACTGTCTACTTATAAATTAGAAGTTCCAGTATTAATAAGTTCTACTTTTTCCTCTTATGATGATTACTAATTCTCTTCTATTGTCTATTGAACTAAAGTTGTAGATTTGTTATCTTAAGACTCTTCTTAATTTATCTATTCTTATTCTTAAGGTTATTAAACTTCTTCTTATGTATGGATTGTCTATTATTATGTTTAGGTTATGCAATTCTATTATTATTATTGTTAAATATTGTTAAACTAGTTGTGCTCATTATTATCTTGTTGTATTGTTGCTTAATTAGAATTATCAATTTATTCTTAGTTATCCTTTTATTCTTATTCAACATTATTTTCAACTTATTCTTGTGTTTATTCATTATTTGAAACTTGCACTATTTATTATTGAACCTAATCATTACTTTAATCTGAAATATAATAAAATTACTACTTTTTTCTTCTTTAATTTCTTAACCCTATATATTTTTATCAATATCTTTAGCTGATTCTATTTGCTCTTCTTATTCATTTTGATCTAGATTTTTTTCTGATTTATTTTTTGTATTTTATCTCTTATTTTTTCCAGGCATAAAAATTAAATTTATTTCTAATCACTTAATTCCCATTGATAAAATTTATAGTAAAATATGTAATAGAAAATAAGTAGGTTAATTAAAACATAATTAATTAATATGAATGTATCCTAAATAATATTAACTTCATAATTTTGACCTATTATATTCATTGATTATCTTTTTATCCGATTTATTCATAAACCCATCTCAAAATTCATAAAATTCTCTTGAAAATCATCATTATTCATATATTTTAGTAAACCATTAGCCCATTGAAATTAAATTTCCAAATTCATACAATCACACATATCTAAATGCTTAATTGCTTCAATCATTCTAGAGTTAGTAGCTAAAGATAAAATTTTAATTTCTTATAAATCTTTTCATTGATTACTACAAGAAAATCCAATTATGACACATTTATATGTTGCATGATTAACTTAGCAAAAATAATAAGGAACTAATAATGTTTAAGTTCTTAAATAACAATAAATTACTATAAATAAAATTAATTCTACTATCTTAAAATTATTATATATAATATATATTAATTGTAATAATTTATGATTAAATCATAATAATTGAAGAATTGAATTCAAGAGGTATACAAATTATTATCAAGATCCATGTATAATTTATTTATTATATATAACAAAAGATTTAAGCAAAATATATATTTGAAATATGTATTCATTTTTGATCAATTTAATTTTTTGAAAGAATCTAATTTAGTTTAACTCTTAATCTAATCAATTCTTCCTAAGACTCCAAGAGTAACATAATCTTATTTGTTTGACATCCAACCAGCAGTCATAATAGTCATTTTGTTGATATGCTTTAAGACATTTTTAGCCTTTTAATTATTAATTGTCTTTGTAGTTTAAGATTCACACCCAACTTCATCCATATGTTGTTCTGTTATATTATTCATTGTAGTTTAAATAGAAGCCAAAGGGATGTCAGTTGGACTAGTTTGAATACTACATATTTGAGATTGTAATTCATCAATTATCATAATCTATTTTGATAATTTATCTTAATAATCCTAATTGATTATATCTATTTCTTTATTTTTACTTTCTTCCACATCTACTAATTATTATTTTAATTAAGTAATTTGAATTATTAATTATTCCTGTTCTTCCTTCAATTTTCTATTTTATTCAGTTGTATCATCAAGAATTTTCTTTAATTCTAAGATTTCATCACTATATTTCAACATGAGTGATGTTAATTAGTCTTAGATATTTACATCATTCTCTAATTATCTATTCAATTCATCAACCTTCCAATGATCACTATCTTTAGATGAATTTAAATCCTATTAACCAACTTCAATATCACTCTCTTTATTAAAAATCTTATAGAAATCACTTAATTATTATTACATATCAGTAATAATACGTGTTTTAGTTTCTAACATTTCATCTCTTAATTGTAATTCTAAATATATAAGATTTATACCTTATTCTAAGAAAGTTATTTGATCATCACTATTAATTTAATTATTTTTATTTTTTTGATTAGCAGATGTTTGACATCTACTTCTATTTCTAATATTCTTTGGAATTTCATCATCTAAAATTAGACTTACTTGATTATGAGATTCATCATATTAACATCCAAAATCAATTTAATTATGTATTTTATTTTCTTGATTAATTTAACAAATTTAATTAATTTATTAATTATCAACTTATTACTTGATTTCAGTATTAAATTAACATGAAAAGTCTTGTTTAATAGACTATTCTTTTTATAGTAGGAGACTCAATTAAATCTACTAGCATATTGTATTCTATTGAGTGTGTTTACTGCTCAATAATTTAATTTCATCAATAACAGAGTTACTAGATTCATTATGATCTTAAACAGACTCATTTAAACCTTAAATAATCATTTATTTTTTCTATGGTTCAGTTTGACAATACTAATTCATAAATGTACAATGTAGTTTTGATTGCTATAATTATGACATATATTGAGATAGTCCCACTCCTGTTAATTATTGTTCTTTGTCATCATTCTCTGTGTTCTCTCTTGGAAAACTCATCTTACTTGAATAAGCTGTTTGACTATCATTTAATTTTTGTTGCACTTTGATATTATTTGTATTTTAAATAGACTAAGCAATGGAAATATTATTTTCATCTTGCAATTATTTTCTTTCTAAAATGTTATTCTTTAATACATTAATACTTTTCCAAATACCGCTCCAACTTGTTTTTGCTTGTACTGGATTCTAGATTGCTTTTAATAACAGAACAAGGTTTCTATAGTATTTTAGAATGCTTTTAATTCTCCTATTGATGATTATTTTTTATGAAGACATCTTGGAGAGTTCCCAAAACATCTTATTTAGAAACATGATATTGCATATTGAAATCACAAATTATAAAATTAATATCATAAATATATTCTTTAATACATTGAACTTGTATTGAGATTATTAAACAAGATTCAAGAATATATAAAATTAATTCATTCTTTATCAAATTTCAGTATAACTTTAGATTTAAGATTTATTATGTAATTTATCTAATTCATAATTCTGATTATATGTCCCTTATCCATCTTTTATATGTATTTGAACTTAAATTCTATCCTCCTGATTTCTTATAATTTTTGATTCATAATCCCAATATTTCCTATTCCATTTTAGATTAATCCAAATTATTCTCATTTCTATTATTACTTTATTTACAGACAGAATACATAAACCTCTTTCAAAATGTTAGATTTTCCTAAGCTTGTTTGTCTAATGGTAAATTTATATTTATAAACGACTTTCAAAAAAGACCATAGAATTTACAAGAAATATATAGTTCTAAGAAAGGAACAAATATATTTCTATCATTTATAATAATGTTCTTTTAACTCTTATAATTGCATTCGTCTTATCATATCTATTTGTTTCTTGATGAAAGCCTGTTTCTAAGTATTTTTAGAATTATAAGGTGACTGGAGGAGTTGGAGAAGTTTATTTGATTATAGAGGTCTTGTCTTGGAAGGACTCCCTGAAAAATTTTGATTTGTAGCTCTCTTTTGTACTTGAATTCGACCAACTCTAGGACTACCTGGTCGAGTAGATAAAGGAGTCATATACATAAAACCCTTTTAAACTTCTGGCAATGTGTCTCTACTGGGCTTGCTTGTCTCCTAGAATGTAGAGATTCCAATTATACTTTGGTCGAACCGGACATAAGTAAGGAAACTTTCTTCTTTTTATTCTCACCATAAAATTAAAGACTCAATTTCTTATAAAATTGATCGATATCATTATCAATATTGTTATCTGGATCAAAGCTATGAAGGGAAAAATGTTCATCGTCTGACATTTTATGTAATATAAATTATTAATCATTACTTTAGTTTATTAACCTAGTACAGTTGTGCATTGTCTAACTGATTTAAAACATTAGTACTTTCTTAAGGAAACTGTTCTAATGAATGTAACATAATGCTTTTTATCTCGTTCAGTAATTATTTTTATCCTTTTTGAGATCTCAAAACCTAAATCCAAAACTTCATGTATTCTTCGTTGTCTTATAAATTCATATACAATCTCTCGATAGTTCCAAGTAAAGAGGAATATATACTTTTGCAATCTATAATTATATCTCTATATTCATTTGCATATCTTCTCCAGATTTCTATTTTGTTATCTTAAATAAATTCAAATAGTCTATCATCTTGGAGTTCAGCATTTAATTCATGAATAATTTTATAAATTTCATTTAAATTTCTAAACATTCCTCTATGATATTCTAGAAAATCAATATTTAAAAATATATGAGCATCATTTAGTTTTTCAACTTCTAAAGTGTTTTTGTTTTATTCTTCTTCTATTTAAGTGATGGAAACTTTCAAATAATTAGGATCAATCTTTTTTGTATCAAAATGCTTTAGAATAAAGGAGTTGGTTTCATATAATTACCATTTTTCTAATTTTTCTTTTTAAAGTTAATAACCATATTTTTATAAATCATATTTTGATGAATATATTTTAAGTTTCAATCCTTAGATAGATTAATCTCTCTTTTAACCAATCAATAAATAATTTGTAAATAGTTTTTAACTTAATGCTGTAATGGAAATTACACAAGATGTCCATTATTTGATATCTGAAAAACTTAACTGTAGGTCCAAGATTTGATTCATGAGGGTAATAAGTGACATAAATATTTTGTTAAAAATAGGAGATGAGTACTTATAGAAGAGTAATGTATCCATAAGTGTTAGAATGGCATATTATTTTACGTCAGAGTTCTCAAGAGCTTAAAATTAATGAAACAGAACAATGCTTTATTCTTGTATATGATCTATATTCTAATTGACTAATTTTAATTGCTCAGACAATCTCAAAGGTATAAAAACGGTGTATGATGAATTATTTTGCATTATTGATTAAATGAATTTTAATAATGTATTATTTAAATTTATAATTAAGTTTAAAAAAATTAATTAAAAATCATAATTTGTCTAAATATTCGTTTAGATCTGGTAGCTAAACCCTAATTCCCTTTCTCTTTCTTATACTCAATATCAACTCATTAACCTTAGAACCAACTTCCAAAGGATCACTATTGAGTACAGCCCAATGATCAAACACACATTAAGGGAAAGCTTAACCTTAAGTAAGACCTCTAAGATGTGCTGTGAATCCAAAAGATTCAGCAACAGGCAAATATGCTCTAATCTAAAAATATTTAATTGATATAATTACTAATGATAATGGTGTTCCTGCAACTTGTTCTTCTTCAATAATAACTCCTCTTCTTGTATTCAAACAATTATAAACACCTCCACTTGAATCAACAGGAACATTAATTTCAGCTAGAAAGACAGGTTCTTATAGTCTAGGTTATGCTGTCAATTCACAAGCATAATACAATCTTCTGGCTGTGGGTATAATTTATCCACCTCCTCTATGAATGGCATCAGCATGTAATACACAATCTAAGACATTCACTCTAACTCCCCTTTGATTCTCTTCACAAAGAGGACCTTCTTTTGTTGACCATTACCAAGCAGATTCCATTGATTCTCTTATTTCATTCATATATTAAACACCTGATGTTTTTTCCATCACAATATTTGGACCTGCATTGTCAGGACCAAAAGTCCATATTTTAAGAGCCTCATCTTTATCCCAATCAAATTATTCTGATAATATTTTAGCTCTTCCTTTAATATCATCTTTTGCTTTTACTTCACCTTTTTCGATTGCATTTTAAAGACCTTCATGAAGTGGTTCAGCTTAAGCATAAATTCTATTATGACCATTAGGTGATTTAGCCATGCATACAATTTTAGATGTTGCTGAAACAGTCTCCTTATAAGATACAACTGGATCTGATCTAATTATTTCAATATTAGCAAAATCTTTCTCTAAATCATTCAAACATATTTCTACATGCAATTCTCCACATCCTGCTACTATATGTTATCCTGATTCCTCTGTTGTACAAAGTACTAAAGGATCTGATTTGGCTAATCTCTTTAATCCCTCAACTAATTTTGGTAGTTCTCCTGGATTCTTAGGTTTGACTGCTACTCTAACCACAGGTGAAACTGAATATTTCATAGATCTGATCAAATGACATTCTGGATGATCTGAGATGGTACCTGTCTTTAATATAACATCATCCACACCAACTAAACCTACAGTATTACCACAAGGAACATCAGGCATGTATTCTACTTTACTTGCCATCATCAATACTGTTCTTTAAACAGTCTTTTCAAATAAGTCTTCTTTCTTTCCAGGCTTATAATTTGGACCCATAATTCTAACCTTTTGTCCTGTTCCTATAGTACCTGAAAACACTCGACCAAAAGCAAAGAATCTACTTCTATCTGAGGTTGGTACCATCTTTGATACATACATAATCAAAGGTCCCTTAGGATTACATTCTCTCATTGATTAGGCTATAGCATCATCTTAAGGACCTTCATACAAATAAGCTGTTCTATATTTCTATGCTTCTCTAGGTGAAGGTAAATGAGTAATAATCATCTCAATCAAAGTGTCAGCAGCATTAATCCACTTAGACATAACAGTTTTTAAAAGATGTTTACCAACTAATTTCTATTCCTCTTATGTAAGTTTCAACCCTAAGACATTGAACATCTTATTAGCCATTTCTAAATTACCTTCCATGACTGCATTGGCCAATTTACATATAGGATCCATAATGAAAGCAACAAAAGCTCTCTTTAATTATTTTCCTGAAGATCCTTCACTCTCTTTTCTCCAACATTTAGTCTCATCATCAAAATAATTATCACCCCATAATCTTTCTTATAGTTTCTTTGGTTCAACCTTGAATTTAGCAGCATAGATCATGGCGAATTTTGTACATGAAAATGCCCAGCATTCCTTACCTGATCCAAAGGATACTGATCCAAGTTCTGGTTGTACTTATAGTTCTCCCATGTCTTCTTATTGATAGGTTGAAATTATCACATTCACATTATCAATAACTTTAACAAAGTTTTGATACATGGTTTCACCATCATGTTTTAATTCCAGTATTGCTCTATCAATCTTATTGATCATCACAACTGGTTTTATTTTCTCTTACATAGCTTGTCTCAATACTGTTTCTGTCTATACACAAACTCCTTCAACACAATCTACAACAACTAAGGCTCCATCGGTAACTCTAAGAGCAGCTGTAACTTCTGAACTAAAGTCTACATGTCCTGGAGAATCAATTAAATTTATCAAAAACTATTCCTTTACGTTGTTGTAGTTAATATCATATTCATAATATAAAGACACACCTGTAGACTTTATTGTAATTCCTCTTAACTGTTCGTCTTCTCTTGTGTCAGTCATTCTTTTGTCTCCACTTTCCTTTGCTGACAAGATTCCAGCTTTACAGAGTAGAGAATCTGTTAGGGTTGACTTTCCGTGATCAACATGAGCGATGACTGATATGTTTCTGATGTTTTATTGTTTATTCATAATCTCTCTGATTTGATCCACAGTAAAGTTAACCATAATTTTTAATTTTTATTTATATTATTAAAAATCAAATGATCCTAAATTGCGCTATTTAAACCAAGATTTTCTGATAAATTCTGGTAAAAAGATAATTCTTTATTAAATTTAAAGGATATTATTTATAAATTAATATGAATCACTAATTTATTAAGTAAATTATTTGGAATTTATATTTTATTACAATATTTTTTTTAATTTTCAAAATTTTCATCTTTAAACATCACCATCTAATACTTCCCAAATCTTTGAAAATTATATAATTATTAAATAATGAACATAAATAAAAATTCTCTTTCTTATCTACAAATAATCATATTTTTTTATTCTCTTTGTCAATGATCTCATTCCTTTTGAATTCATTACATCTTAGAAGTATTAACAATAAATTACCTAGATTATATAAATATCTATCATATCTATCTTTTATTCTTTAATTTATATTTCCTCTATAGAATAACTCATATTATATTCATGGTTATTTTTTCTATTTTTCAAAACTATATGAATTTGATTAAATATAATGGATTATTTCTTGAAATTAAATGATTTTGTAAAGCCAAACCCAAATTTCTGTAAAATATTTAAATCTATAGTTTTGTTGTTATATTTTTTCTTTCTTCTCTATTAAGTATTAATTGGGAAACTTATATTGATGACTATGTATATGAGATTGGTATTTCTATTCTTAAAATTTTCTTATTTATTGTAGTAGTACAATATAAATAAAAATAATGAAGAAAGCAATCAAATAGAAAGTAAAGATGTTAGGAGCATTGGAATTGGATCGTCAGATGAAACGCAAATTAGAATCCACTAATTACTCAATTTTATAGAATTTTGATGTATAAAAACTCTCCCATATTGCAGTATTTTCGATCTCTTTTAGGAAGACCTCATAAACACTATTCTGATGTAGAGTAATTGAAGAAATTCCTATAGCACATACCATATCTTAAAGTAATAACTGAAGGAATGTCAATGAGATTGATTGAGAAGATCATACATTAATTATCATTAAAATTCTTAGCTGCAAATAGTTAATGTGATTCACAATTTCAGATAATGTTAAGTGGAGAAATACAAATAGGTTAAAGAACATTTGTTTAGACTGACACTGTGAATGAAGTGGGAACAGTTATAAGAGATGCTTGGGTTATTGTATTAAGTCATGATGGATACAATGATCTTATTAGAGAATATCATGAGAATTTATTGGCTTAGAAATTACATCTAATTCAACAATATTCAGTTTTCAGCAAAATAAGTATTTAAAGATTGAAAAATCAATTGGATTAATTTAAATAAGAATAAGCTACCAACAATACAATTTTATATTAAGAGAAATAAGCAGCTGATTCATTCTATTTAATAGTGTAAGGGGAAATAAAATTAATACAAGAAGATATAGAATTATAATTATTGGGACCTAAATGTGTTTTTGGAGAAATGGAATTAGTAGAATCAAATGAATTAAGATAACATAAAGCAGTTGTTACTCAACATACTACATATTATAGAATAGGATATCATTAATTAAAAATTTTATTGAATTCAAGTTGTTTATATGAAACATTTTGTTAGAATTATCATATAAGAGCATAGTTTTGGAAGTTAAGAAAGTAATAATGTAAAAAAGAAGTAATTATACCAATTGATTATTCTGAATTTAAAAATGAGATACCTAAGACATATCATAATTATCTCTCTGCTTCTAAATTATTAAAGTATGCAAAATAAAATACAACTAATACAGAAGATGATTAAAAAGAAACTAAAGAAGATAGAATACTTGAATATTACAAATAGTTTAATCATCAAATCAAATAAAATTTTAAGTAAAATCATTTATTAAGAAAAGTATTGATTTAAGCTAAATAAACAAATCATGATTTACCTATTATGAAAGGATTGCAATTAGAAAGATACTTACCAAAAAATCATTTTACTCATAAAAAGTCACTTAAAATTATTAGTCAATTTAATGAAACTATATATTAAAGATTTGTATCAGATGTAGAATCATATCCAACAACAACTACATTTGTAAAAGGATCAAGATTATTTAGTGCTGCAAGTAGATTATAATCTGCTGCAAGTAGATTATAAACAGCAGTACCAAAATTATTTACAAGTTCTTCAAAATAATAATAATAATAATTTAGACCAATGACTGCAGTAAAAAGATCATTAACAAATGAAGCTCAATGATTTATGAATATATTAAAGATTTTATATACTGAAAACACATTATATATAATCAATTTTTATGTTTTTTTACATTAATAATTTTAGATTATTTTTTTATTTTTTTAGATTTTGTTTAATTTGTTTTAATCTATTTTTATGGATATTCTTTACTTGATCTTAATCTGAAATCTAAATTATATTTATATAATTTACTATTTAATTTTGGAGTTACTTCAAATCCAAAAGATTTACATAATCTCATGGGATTCAATTTTAAGACATCATAATTATTTTGATCTAATTTATGTTAATAATTCTATAATTAATTCAATATTTATACATAGACAAAATCTTTATATGCCTTATCAGCTAAACAATTAAGATTATAATTGCTAGAAACCAGTTTCATAACTTCTTAGTTTGCAAATTATTCTTATTTATTTTTTTCTAATTTGCTTTCAGTACAATTAGGTATCTTCTCTTCAGGTAAAACAAACACTAAACCACTCTTAACTTCTGTCATAGGAGGATCATAATAAATTTATAATGTTTGATCAGCTGGTTATTATTATGTTCTGAATTTAGTTTTTATTCCCATTAATATAAATAGCTCTTACAAAAACTAAATGATGTGAATTATGTTACATTAATTTAATTTTCAGAGAATACTACAACAGTATTGGATTTTATTCTCTTAACAATACTTATCAATAGTTAAAGTCTTTCATCTTACTCAACTAAAATGTAATTCATAAATTAAATTATAATTAAAAAATGTCCCTTATATTAAGTCAAATCAATAAGGATAATGTAAAAGTTGGTAAAGGATGTTGTATAGCTTTGGGAGTACAAATAATATCAGAAATAGGTGAAATCATTATAGGAGATTATACTATAATAGAAGAAGGATGCATCATAAGAAATAATCATTTTAAGAAAATGTTGATAGGTTCTTATAATGTATTTGAAATTGGATGCAAGGTTGAAAATACTAATATTGGTGATTGCAATGTATTTGAAATGAGATGTATAATTATATTATAAATATAAGGTATGATTGAAAGTGGTTGTACCATTGAAAATAATTGTAGATTCGGTATTAATTCTAGAGTTCCACCAAAACAGAATTTCCCTAATTTCTCTAGAGTTTATTACCCATTTAATGTTTTAAAAGTGCCACCATATGATTCATCATAACATAAAGAAGAAATAACAGAATTATGTGCTGCATTATTTTAAATTGGATCAAAGAAATGATATTATACATTTAAGATGTTTACTTAATTGTAATTTAAATAAACATAATGTTGTGTTTTAATCAACTTAATAAGTATACTTCCATTTCTATTAACTTGGATGATTCATTTATTATAGATTCTCCCTTCTCCTTATAATATTCATAAGTATATCCAATTTTACTATAACATTAGTCAAATGTAGATCCTTATAAACTTAAATCAGGACCTTATCCAAATTATGGTCCTAACATATATTAAGAATATAAAGTATGTTTATAATCTCTTAATTTATATATCCTCTTATTTGTATATGAAAATAGAAATGATTATTTTGTAAAATCTGCCCAGTAATCTCCAAAAACTAAAGGTTAAAAGGAAGGTATTGTGACAGCCCCAACTATTTCTAAGTTTTGAAATTTAGCTATTAGTAAAGTGGAACCTTATTTTTTCATAGATTTCCAAAATGCTTCCATAGTTAATCCATCCCTTTTACTTTTGTATATCAATTCACCTTATTTGAAATTCAATTACTATTTAACTATTAAGTTATCAATAATATATTATTAATTAAGAATTTCTGATTATTAATTAATTAGAAAGCGTTCTATTTAATTATTGGTTTCAAAATTTAATTGAATTTTTGAAATATTCTATTTTACTTCGTTTAAGAGATTATGAGTATTATTAAATTCTTCTTTTGTCTTATTTAATAATTAAATAACTTTTAGAGTTAATTTAGAATTATTATTGATTAAAATATTTTTGATATTATTATTCGCTTAATTAGTTTCATTTTATTAATTAATTATAAATTCACTTTAATTATCTTATTATTATCTTAATAGTTAAATTTCTTATATTAGTAGTTTTTATAAATCAAATATAGACTAAGATTGTTATTATATAGTTATTTAAAGTCTACAATTAAATATTTATAATACTTTTAAAGCTAATAATCTTATTGATACATTAAAAAGATTAATAATGGTAATGTAATCATTATAATAAATGCTATTATTTTTAAAAGTTAATCATTATTTAACATAATATTAACTCCTTTTAAATAATTAATTGTTTTGCCCTTTTCCTCGATGTCGATATTCCTTTATTAACAATCATATCTTACTTAATTAGTAAAGAATCTTGTTCTTCATAATCAATTTCATCTTAAAAATTCTTCTTGACTGTTTCCAAATATTCCTTTAAACAATCTTCAAAGATTTAATCATTCGATAAGTACTATTCAATTTAAAATTAAAGGTTCCCTATTTACAATAATAAACCTCCTCTTAATTATGAAATTTAATCATTTATTTCTTTAGGGACTGCTTCAGCATATTAATCAAACTTTTTGAAAATCTGATTCTAATATTCTGAACTCTTATCTGTAAATGATTCTAATTTATTATAAATTTGTAGATAAATACTTAATGTGCTCAACTCTTTGAATTTATCTTTTTTTAGTTGATTTACATTGATCTTCGCTTGATTAAATAAATCAATCTTTTTGTTATTTCTACTCAGCACATCATTAGCTATGAATTCAAAAGAAATAAATTGATCAATATGTTTTAAATTTTTTTCATTTTTATTATGTAATTTCGCTAAACATTCATGACAATGCAATCTTAAACCTTTTTATGAATAACATTCTTTATTGAGACAAATATATTTCTCTTAATTTTAAGTTTATTTGCATATATCAAATGTTTATTATTCCATTTCTATTATAATTTAAATATTATTATTGATAATATATATTTATGTTTAATATATATATATATCTAATATTGTTAAATTTATATCTAATATAATTTCAACATTTATCATCTATGTTGATTTAAATAATAATATCATCAATATTAGTTATAATGATTAATCAAATACAAGAGACTTTGTTTTAATCTCTTTTAGAATCTGAACCATCTATCTAATAAGTCAAATCAATCTAGATATAAAGCAACAAATACAAAACATAAAGAAATGTGAGTTAATTTGAATCAGAAAGTTTCGATAGTATTAAAAGTGTTTTCAATTCTGATTATGATCAAAAACCTATCTTTGATTCTTAATCTCGTATAAGCACATCCAATACAATCTATAAGAAAAATAAAAGAATATAAGGATTTTACAATTCTCAAAATGTCAATTAAAAATTAGCATAACGAAAAAGAATTCAATCATTTCGATTAGATTAAGAAGTATAAAGTTATGATGAAGAAGAAAGTCTACCAGAAAATTTAATGGATGTCAATCTCTACTTTAGATAAGATGCTATTGTTTCAGTCTAAAAAATTCTTGAAACCTAAAGAAAACTTTCATGATTCAACTTTTCACATTTATCAATAGTATATATTGTATATATAAAGTATGCAATTACAATATTATATTTTATGGGCTATAACATTTCAATGACTTATGATAATATTTCTAAATTTCATACTGAACTCATTATTTGTTGTTATTGATCTCAATTTTAATAAACCCAATTATTTTTATTATACGAATTTTCCAAAATTTAATAGAACATTCCTATTTATGAAGTATATAAAACATTATCAAAATTATGTTATATTTAATCTCTTTATCCTAATCAATATCTTAAATTAATTCATTTTTATATATAACATTTAACAAAATATTTTTGATATAAATTCTATTTTAGTATAAATTCAATCAAATTTAGTTTATTCACAAAAATGATTATATTTTTAGGCATGAACTTAATTCTATTATTACAATCTACAATTTATGCCATAGTAACAATCCTCTCTCATGAAAAGAGGTTCATCATATTTCATACATTAAACATATCTAAATATAATAAAATTGATTAATTTCCTATGGCATAACCAGCATATTGGCTAAATATATATATTATATATAATTACTGAATTTTGAGATATTTTAACATTAATTTCTTAAATTGGATTATTGAATGTTAATTTATTTTATTAAAAATAGAAATAACCTTTACTAATGTAATTATCCATCATAAAATTAAAGATTACAGTTTAAGGTCTTCCTCCAAGATGTTTAAGTAATCTGTTATATTCAGTGCTATTTACATAATTATAAGGAATCACCATTTAATGTTAAATATTTTTTACAAGCATAAACTTTTAAAGTGCAGCATTATTACAATCACCATAATAAAATGTACAATGATATGCTTTACATATACAACATTACATTTACAACACTTCATTATCATCATCACCTATATATATTAATAATATAATTACTAGGATCTAATTTAGGCATTAATCTGGCACAAGAAGCACAACCTACATGTTGTTATTATGGAGGACATTAAAAGTTCTTCCAAATTTTTCCATTACAACTTTTACATACTTTATTTTGTTAAATGAATTATTATTAAAACAAATTTTAACCATGAGCTAATTAAAAGTGATTTTAAGGAAATAAACCATTAAGGTTATTTTAAGGAAATAAATTATTAAAACCCTGAAAACCATTATTTTAAAATTACAATGGAATATATTATTACTATTATTAAATTTATTAATTCTGCTTATTATCATCAAAGTTATCATCATTACTTAAATATTCATCATCATCATTAGAATCATTTTCATCATTTTCTTCTTAATTTTCTTCATCATTTTCTTCATCACTATAAATATCTTATTCATCTTCAAAATTTCTATTTAATTATATTTTCTTTTATTATTAATCTTAATTGAATTTAGCACTTAAATTGATATATTCTTAAGGATTTTTATAAATGAGATTTTCTTCTTTCATTTTATTTAATAATTATTCTGTTCTTTTTTCATGAGGATTAATCTTTAACCATTTCTCAACTAAATTATTAATGGTTCTTGCCTACATTACTCCAGTTAATTTCGATCTGCAATTAGGACATTCATATGTTTATTTTTTAAACCAATTAGATAAACAAGAACCACAGAAATGATGATTACAAGGATTTGCTGCAACAGCTTCAAACAAATAATCATTGCAAATAGTGCATTATAATTCATCTTCTAATCCATCAATTTTAGGAACAGGAGGAGGTGATTATTCTTTCTTCTATTTAGATGGTTCATTAATTATTTAAGATTCAACTTGATTTTCAACTAATTTTGTGTTCAATATATTCTCATTTTTTACTTCTCTTTTTCCATCAGAAACTTATCGGTCTATTGATTCTATTGATAATTTAGAAGCTTATTGTTCAGTATTTATACACACAACAAATTCAAAACCAATAACTTCATGGTCCTTAACCTTTTATATAGGGAGTAAATGAATCTTATCTCCATTTAAAATTGTTACTGTGTTTCCTTTACCAATCTTATTTTCATTGATATATGTTCCATTACTAGAGTAATCCGTCACAGTAAATTAGGAATCCTTATACTCAATTGTCAAATGGTTAGCACTTACCTTGATATCAGAAAACACTTTATCATTCTTCTAATCTCTTCCTATTGAAAATATCGGTTTTGATATTTCAATTGATGATGATGTATTAGTATTTAGAGAGAGTAGCTTCGCAAACATATCTAGAATAATTTAATTATAAATTATGAGGCATTTATTTATCAATTTGAAAATAGTATTTCTAAATATATACCTTATATTTTAATGGATTCCCTCTTTAAATACGAAATTAACAATTAATTAATTTTCATTCTAATATTTTATATGTCTAATTTAAATTATGCCATTTCTTACAGTCTAATACATTGTTAATAAATTTAATTCCTTTCATTTAGAAATTAAATGCATTCTCATAAATATAATAATAATGAAAGATTATATTCTTTAAATTTAATCATTTCTAATAGCCAATTAATACTAGTTATCCATTTTACATTATTAATATATTACAAATAAAAAAAGACTTTTTTATCTATTGTTTTATAAGAATATTTAATTTTTCTATAGAATAACCTATTATTATTATATTGACTTGTAATTTAAATTAACTAATATAATGCTAGTGCAGCCTCATCCAAATATTCAATAAGGTTCTTGTTCAAGATCTATGTCTATCTCAATGGATGATTCAATACACACATATATCCAACCTATTGTCTAAAAAATGACCGTCGTTAATAAACATTAGCTATAAGTAAGAAAACCATCTGATGGTGCTTAAGAAATGATCCAATCCCCTCCAACTGTAACACCTCATATTGCTTCAGACAGACCACCATAATGTGAGATAAAGGATTTGCTTCTAATAAACGAGGAACCTAGCAACAAAGAACACTCTATATAAATTACTGATCGATATAAGAAGACTCATAAAGTAACTCAGAACAATTTAAGTTAATAAAGTATATTGATCGATGAAAAACCTTTACATTCATATAGTGATGTTTAATGGAGTGGATTAATATCATTAAATACTATAAATTCTAATTCCTCCTTTCAGCATAACCTTATATAAGATAAAGCTGCTGATTTTAATCCAAATAATTCAAATGGAATTATTTTCCATCCAAAAAAATAAAATCTATTTTATCATTTTAGTAATGCTACATATTGTATGTATATCTGTTTCTTTATTACTTACATGTTGATTCATTTATAAGACAGTTTTTAAAAGCAATATACTTATTAGATTTTATTAATTGTCATTTAAATAATATACATTTTTAATCAAATTCTATTCGAATAGTATGATAATGGTGATATAATTAATACATTTGAACAATTAACTTAATTGTATTTTAGAAAGTAATCAATTTTTGATTTAATCACAATAATTCCTGTAATTTTTGCATTATCATCAGAACAATGTCATTTCATATAGATTTTACATATTATTCGACTTTGGAAATTAAGATAATTAATAAAAGAATTAGAATTATTATTTGGTAAAGTTATTAAATTTACATATTATATTATGGAATTTCATTTTATCTAATTTATTGCCTTGTCTATACTATAATATAATCATGATAAGTAGATTAACTTTTATGATGAATTCCTTGTATTGTTGTATAAATAAGAGAATAGTAATGCAATAACTTATATTATTAGAATGCTCATTCTTATATATTATTGTTTTTGTATTTTTAGATTGACTTTCTAAGATAATTTGGAATTATTAAATAAATTATAATTAACATGCTCTACTAAGTAGTTAATAAAAGCTTATATAAATAAATTAAATTCTTAAAAATCTATTGATATGAATTTTTTATCTCAATTACCTTAGACATTTGTTGATGATGTGAAATCTTAGCGTTATTATCATCTCCTCTCAAAAATTCCTATATTTAAATCTTCTTTCTCAGAAAACACTTTAAAATAGATATGTAGTCTCATCCAAGAGTATACTTACATTCCAAATTAAATTGTGTTAATGTAATAAACATCTAATTAACATTTATTCATAATATTATCAGGTGATGTGTAGATCTCTTAGAAGAAGGCAGGTATTGATTTTAAAATTAAGATACTTGGAAAGGATTCTATTTTCAATAATCAAGCCTTCTTCAAAAATGCTTATTCTAACATAAATGCAACATCAATAGGATATTCTCAAATAGCTCAATTAGATTTAGATCTCTTTTTAGATTTTATAAAATCTCATTATTAGGAGCGATAAAAATATAAGATGATGGTTGATCAAATTGTTCTTTATGAAATTAATAGTTTATGTTAATTGTCTTGTTTTGTATGTGGTAAATCTCATGACATTGATGAATGTGATCATGTACATTATGTTCCAAAAAAATCTATATTAGTGTAATATATCTAATAAAACGATTTATAAATTCGTAGAAATTATTTGAGAAGTAAAGCTAGACGAAAATAAAAAAGATTAAAATCAAACATTCTGAAAATAGAAGAGGCTGCTCTTTAGTATTAATAATAGAACATCGAATCAGATATAACAGATGATAACAAAAAATACTAAGATGAAGTGATTAGTATTCAATAAGCTTACATGGGAGAAGCTAGTCATCGTTATACAGATAGATAAAATTCATTTTAATAATCTTAATAGACCCCAAGAAGAGGATCATTATACTCTATGCGTGAGTCATTACACTCACTTTAATAATAATAATAATAATAATAATAATAATAATAATAATAATAATAATAATAATAATAATAATAATAATAATAATAATAATAATAATAATAATAATAATAATAATAATAATAATAATAATAATAATAATAATAATAATAATAATAATAATAATAATAATAATAATAATAATAATAATAATAATAATAATAATAATAATAATAATAATAATAATAATAATAATAATAATAATAATAATAATAATAATAATAATAATAATAATAATAATAATAATAATAATAATAATAATAATAATAATAATAATAATAATAATAATAATAATAATAATAATAATAATAATAATAATAATAATAATAATAATAATAATAATAATAATAATAATAATAATAATAATAATAATAATAATAATAATAATAATAATAATAATAATAATAATAATAATAATAATAATAATAATAATAATAATAATAATAATAATAATAATAATAATAATAATAATAATAATAATAATAATAATAATAATAATAATAATAATAATAATAATAATAATAATAATAATAATAATAATAATAATAATAATAATAATAATAATAATAATAATAATAATAATAATAATAATAATAATAATAATATTAAATAATCGATATTCCAAACATTAGTCCAGTCTAGTATGTTCAATAACCACAAAGTGGAATGTCTCACAGTTCATATGGTTAATTATTTAAGGATGTCTCAGTTAATCGAAAGAACATTAATGGATCTTCAGATAAAAATTCGAGTGGTAATGTATTCTCTTTACCTTACAGCAGTAATGGTAGTAAGAATACTCCAAATAATATTATTTCGATATAAGAAAAAGAGGAATTAATTAATATTCAAATGAAAAGACTCAAATTACAAGATAGTGTATTTTATCATTAAAAGAGAATATAGAATCAAATGGATAATTGTAGTTAAAATACACTTTCAAAATATTAGAAGTATCACACAACCCAACCGTAATAGTAATAAAAATAAACAATCCGTTCAGATAGAAAGTCTAATTCTTGTATTTCTGAATCAGAATAAGGGGAATATCAATTATAATAGTAATAAGATTTGCAACCATCTAGATATGGAATTTAATCATCCAAATTTACAGGGGAAACAGCTAAGTAATTTATGAAAAACCCTTTAGAAATGCCTAATTTAGAATTTTATCAATCTTTTGAGAATAGTAAACAATTCAGTGATTATTTTCCTCAATATAATATAGATTAAGCTATATAGTGTTACATAAATTATTAATAAGTTAGATCGAGTGCATATTAATGAATATATTATAATATTTTTGATAATAAATATGATATCCTGGTAATATTTTAAATAAGTAATAATAGTTTGATGAAAATAATAATATATTCTATTTTTTTTTTAAATATATTTGAATATAATCAAATGAGTACTCTTAAAGCAAGAGGTAGAAAATTGTTTGAAATTCCAATATGCACAATTTGTTTAGAGCCAATGATAAAGGATCTTTGCGTTTTTACAGTATGTGGACATGTGTTTCACTATAATTGTGGTGTAAATTGCCATTAAAATTCAAGAAAATGCCCTAATTGTCGTATGAGATCTACAGAAATATAGTCATTACATTATGCAGTTGAAGAAATTACAGGTATTGATGAATAGATGAGTAAACTATTAAATGATTTGAGTGTTGATTAGAAATAACATATGGCTAAATTATTATCAGATCATGAAGAATTAATGCATGAAAATTAAAGAATTATGTAAAGAAATAAATTTGTTGAAGAAAAGAATGAATCCATATAGTGTGAAGTTTAACATATATAGGCAGAACTTAAAAGATATTTGGAAAAGAACACAGAATTAGAAATAAAAGAAAAATAGCAAGATTAATAAATAAAAACGCTAGAAATTTGTTTTTAATCATTAGAAGAAGAAAATAAAAAGTTAAATTAAAATATTGAAAAGTATGAGATTTAATTGAAAGGTTATGATTATTTGGAAAATTTAGCTAAAGTAATAAACAATCCACATGAAGATATGTATTTAAAATTAATACGACAAAAGAGTCCAAATGAATAAGCTAAATAGATTTATGATTTATATGTAATTAAAGTAGGACAATTTAAAACTGTATAAAAAGAAATGGCTTTATTATAAGAGTAAAGAGAATAGCAATAAAAGAAATATGAATAATTATAGTAAAAATATGAAAGAATGAAAGATTTATATGAAGAACTTTAAAAGGAGAATCTATCAATTAAAGAACTTTCAAGAAATTAGAATTATAAACCTATATAGAAGATTATAGAACATTATGAGGATAAATAAGAGAATGAATTTAAAAGGAAACCTATTAATATATAAAAATAAGTATCATTTGGATGCTCTTAATTAAGAAAACAACCATTGAGTTAAAGTTTATTGAAAAAATGATATTAATTTATTTATGTCTAAATTACCTGAATTCAAGATTCCAAATGTTGTGGATCCTAAATTATGGCCAAATCCTCGTACAATGACACCATAGTAATTGTAAACATATACATCGTTGGATATGGTCAAATTGAACTACACATTCAAAACATTAAAGAAATCAGCACCATACATTGCTGGTGTATTAGCTGGATGCTTTTTTACAAAGCTTGTTGTTGATGGAGTTGTGAAAGGATTCATTTTTGGAGAGAATGGTACTCTTTTTATGTTATCTATAGGAAATGGTGGAAAAATCTTGGAAATGAAGACATACAATAGCATTGGAGATTATACTTATAATAGATAATTCTAAAGAATGAGATATCTCACTGAATTACCAGCAGGTATTCTATAATGTTATATATATTTTTATAGGCGATGATCCTCTTGTTAAGACCAGCGATTATTTATTACATGACTTAGGTGTCACAACTTAATAATGTGGAATTTAACATGGTGTTGTTAAGAAAGTACCACATGATAAGTATCTATTGTGAGTAATAGGGCAAAATATAATATATACAATAAATTAATTCAAAATATACTACAATTTATACATGTTTCAGAAGATTTCTCTTTGATTTCATTTGTTATTTCTTTCAAAATGTTGATCCTCTATTGTTCACATAATTCATATGTTTAAGTTTTAGTTCTAGTGAAATGTTCTATAAATTATATTATAGTAATTTACTTTCATTTGTTGATGAATTCCTTGAGTTTTCAAAGTTAGTTGATTGGGACTCGAATTCTTCATATTAAATGAGTTTTTATTTCAAATTTTCAAGATCATCAATCATCTAATACAAATTTTAAAACTATATATATATGTTTCACATTATTACATATTGTGTAATGACGATGATATTGTCATCAAGAAGCATTTCTTAATAGGATTTATTTAATATATCTAAGGAATGAGTATTTGAATTATTGGGATTGTTTTCAATCCTGTTAAAATATTCATTCACATATTCCATCTCATTTTAATAGATTTAGACTAATCTCATAATATCTAAATGTTCAAATTGATCATCATCTTTATAATCTTGGTCTTAATGTTATATCAATAGAAATTTAGAATGTATTTCCTGATGTAATTTAAAACTTTCTTTGATTGATTGTTCTAATTTAATAATGGAACCCTTTAAAAGCATAAGATCAACTTTTATGTCAAAGATGATTCTACTCTTTTTAGTCTTGCTTTATTGTCTCTTTGGACTATGAATAAGTTCTTCTTTGCATAATAAATCATTAATTATTTTTGAAAGAAGACGAAGCTAAGATGATTGGATAAGAGTTTTACTTCTTTAATCTTCTTTATCAAATAAGTCTTATGTGTTTAATTAGATTTCATTTATTCTAAGGTGGCAACCAATCCTGAGATGCACTTGATTTTGTCGCCATAATCTAGAGTATCAAGCACTGATTCGATTGGTAAGTCTTATTACATCTTCGATTTCAACAGTACGATTAATTATAAAATAAAAAAATCTTTGCTTTTTAAAGAAAACAAATTTTGAATATGAGTCATTTAGATATTAGTAAGAATTACTTCATTTAAGTAAGTGATTTATTTTATAATTAATATTAAATATGTTTATATGTTGTAAGAGCAACAAGAAGCCAAAAGTTGTATAAACTTAAACATAAATACCTCCTTTATAAGCTCAAACTAAATAATCAAAATATCAAATAAGAACATCGAATGATTAAGATCAACATTCAACTAATTTAACCAACATGGAAGGAACAAACGATAAGATTAATTTGAGTTTATAAGAAATTGAGAAGTTCATTTTGCATGATAAGAAAACCTTAGAGCAAGAAAGGGAATTAGTTACAAAATTGATTGAATTACCTGAAAAGACTCATTTAATTGAATTTAACTGGGCCATTGCATATACTAATTATATCAAAGAAGTAGGATTACATCCTGGAGAGATTACAAATAAAATTCTTTATGATAAATACAAAGGGAAAGAAGAATTAGTATTAGATAAAGATTACGTATTAGTAAATGATTAGGTTTGGAATGTGTTAATAAATATCTATAAAGGAGGACCTATGATTACAATAAATGATTTGGATAGAAAAAGTGAAAATAATATCTTAGATTAATCACTTAAAGTATTTGCCTCACCATCAATGAATGATCTTGATAAAAAATAAGGCAAAATTAGAAATATAAAATAAATGCCAATAAAAGAATTATAAATAGTTGGATTAGAGAATGAAATCTACTTTTGTTATTTGAATAGTGTATTGTAATGTTTAATGGGTATTCCTTAATTAAATTACCATTTCCTATATACTTATTAATCTGAATATAAATTATTTAGTTATGCTTATGCATTACTTTTAAGAAAAGCCTCTAAAGTACATTATAAAGCTCGTATAGTAGCTAAGGAATTAATAAAAGTATTACAAAAACATTTCTCAATTTATGAAATGCATGATAGTTCTGAATTATTACTCTTTATTTTAGATAAATTTAAAGAAGAATTATTTATAAATAATGCACCTTAATTAAATTAACCTTAATAATAATAATTTAAGTAATCTCTTACATTTATTGATGAATTATTTCATGGATAACTTACTTCATTCATTAAATGTTCAAATTGTGATAAAATTAGTTAGCATTAAGATCCATTTTATGATTTAAGTCTACCACTTGTAGGTAAAAATTTTATGTAGAGAAAATTATCAATATAAGAATGTTTAAGTAATTATTTCAAAGAAGAAATGATAGAAGGTGGATGGACTTGCTCTTTTTGCAATTAAAAATTTAGAAGTATAAAACGGCGTGTTAAAATTACATTTACACCAAACATTTTAGTTTTGTAATTAAAAAGATTTCAAAGTTATCCATTAAAGAAAAAAATAAAAGAACCAGTTAATGCTGATATGGAATTGAATATTAAAAAGTAAAATATTAAATTTATTCATATAGTTTTTGTGTACCAGAAATAATTGATACTAAATATGAATTACAAGCTATGATTGTGCATTCAGGAACTATCGATTAAGGTCATTATGTAGCTGTAGTCAAGCGTAATCAAAATGTATGTTTATCTTAATGATTTGTGAAGTTTTATCTCTTCAATGATGATGAAATTGAGCGTCTCTCCCTTAACCAAATCAATCGAATTGATTCTGCTTATCTATTCATGTATCGTAGAAAAAGTGATTGATTAATTAACTTTTTTTATTATATTTTCTGTTGTAATTTAAATGAGTTCAAATACTCTATAAACTTATCTTCAAAATTAAATCACTTCAATAACTCTCAACATAGAACATATACAAAAAGATATTTCTCTACTTCACAACTAATTTGAACAGAAAATATTTACAGCAAAAAGAGAATGTACTATCATTAAACATAAATTATAGTAAATAATAGAGATGATTCAACATAAATATAAATTGAACAATTTAAATAATAATTTGATAATACAATCAAAGTTTTAGAATAGAAAATGTTACATATAGATGAAAATAAAATGGATCAAAATGAAGCTTATTAAATGATGGAATCTAATAGAAAAAACATATAAGAAGATATAGATTTACTTAAAAATGAAATGGCTTATTAAAAAAAATATTTTGATGATTAAATTAATGAAAAAATAAGACATTTATAAATTTCTAATTTGACTGAATAAGTTCATTAAACCAAAAATCAACTCTAATAATATTATTAAGAGGAATAGAGATAATTAAATGAACATTAAATACTTACTAAATCTTTACTTAATGCAAATACAAAAGCATTTTTTTAAGAAATAGAAAGAATAGTTTAATAAATAGATTCAATAAAAATAGAAATAAATGATTAATAATAATTATTTATTAAAAAACCTGAACTAGAAACTAAAATTAATTAGATTCATTTATAATTTGAATTAAAATCAGATTTAATTGAAGTATAGAATGCTTTAAATACATAATAAATTGATATTGCCTAAAGATTTTAAGAATTTAAAGATGAAGTACGTACTGTTTTAGAATTACAAGGAAATGAATTTTATTAATTGATTAATAAGAAAGTATAAATATTATTTTAACTCATTAATAGGCAAATCATACTGAAATCATGTCCATTTTATAAAATAAAATAGATATGGAAATACTTGTATAACATACACATGATAAAGTACCTCTCAAAGATTTTCATTAACATATGTCATTAATCGAAAACATTGCTGTTGATCTAGGAAAAAAATAAGACGCCATTACATTTGTTGAATACAAAGATGCCAATAATTTGTAAATAGCAGAAATTTAAAAGGATCTCCAAAAAAAATTATCTAAAAGAGATTTCAAAGATATTCTTGAAAAAAAAGCTAATCATGAAGATGTTTCTAAGGCCTTCAAAGAAATTTAATCTATTTTTTCAACAAAATTTAGTTATGAAGAGTTTAATAAATTTTAATAAAATCAAAATACTCTGAATGAATAATTATGTAGTTAAAATATAATAGGAAGATGGTTATTTAAAGGAAACTTTCTAAGTCCTGGAAGTCTAATCCCATGGAATATATAAGCAATTAATACATTGACTGAAAATTTCTTATGGGATAAAGATAAACCAAATATAATTGTAGTGGCTCCTGGTATTTATGAAATAACACTTGGATTCTTTGCTAAAAGAAAACCTAAGATTGATATTATGGTTAATGGTGAGACTATAATCAATGCTGTAAACAATAGCAGGTACTAAATATTGTTAAATTAGTTATGTAGTGCATCATTCCTCAGGTAAATTAAAGGATACAAAGAACTCTGTAACTGGTTTAACAATGATTGATTTTATCTCTTTATCTTCTCGAGCAAAAATCAATATTGCCTATTAAGGGGATTTAGGAGAAGGCTTTTTAAGCTTACGAAAAGTATGATACTATTCAACTTTATAATAATTTATTAAATTTAAATATCTCTATCTTTTTTATTATTTATTATAGATTTGACTATTTAACCAAATCTAATTATTTTAATTAATAAATTCCATTATTAAAATCTCACTTTTATAAATCTAATTTTTAGTATTTTTATATTAATATTTAGATTATATCTATATAGTTTTGTGTTGAATATTTTACATTCTTTAATAAAAACATAATCTTTTTAATTTATATTGAAATGAATTAGAAATTAATAAATAAACTAATATCAACTTTTATCTGTTGATATTAGTTTATGAATTACTCAATTATTATATATAAATATAGTATTTAATCTTGATAAGATCAATTAATAGATGATTTTGTAACGTTTTCACTTACTTTCTTCCCTGCTATTGTTCCAAAAGCTAAACCAAAGGCTGCTCCAATTTTACCCCCCAAACATCCAACAGCTGTAAATAAACCTTAAAAGAATAATTTAACCTTTGTCCTTCTTCTCATTTATACATATTAAAATGCTTAGTTATATTATTAAGCATTTTGTTCTTAATTACTTTATAAAGTTCCTTATTTGTTTTCTATTTCACTAAAATTTTCATTATCTTTTTAGAGTTATAAATCTAATTCTCTCTATAAATTTTTAAGGTTTTCCATTTCTACTGCAATTTTAAGTAATTCTTCTTCTTCTTCATCTTTTATTCTTTTTTATACATATATTGTCTTTAAAACTTAATTCATTTATTCTCTTTAATCTGTAAATTAAGTATTATCTTTTGAATTTAAAACATTTTAAATCAATCTCATAATATCAGATATTTGACTATTCATTTCAATCCATTTTTTATCATTTTTATTTTTATTTTTTTCATAAATTCTCTACAGTTCCACTTTAATGATATTCAATTTTTCTTCAATATCTTTTCTCTTTTCTATAATCACTTAAGTTTTATAATTATTTATTAATTCATTTACCTTCTAAACATCCTCTAAAGCCTCAAAAATATATTGTAAATAATACTAATTTCAATTCCACTTCTGAAATATAATTATCTTCATATGTAAATAAACGATTTTCCATCTCCACTAGTTTTTTCTTATATTATCTTCTCTCTAAAAAATTCAATTTAGTAATTGCCTCTTTAATAACTGTGAGTTATTTCCAGCCATGTCCTATTTAAATACCTTTTAATCTTAAATCCTACTCAATTAGGATATGAGCTAAAATCTTATCAAGATTCACAATTGCCTCATCTAAGGAGTTCATTTGAATTTATTATGGAATAAATCAATAAAAATATATAAAAAGTTATTAAATCCTAATAAATACTTTTATTAACTGTCATATAATTTATTCCATTTCAAACTAAATATGAGAAATATTTATTGAATAATAACTCTAGAAGTCTAATAAGAATTTATATCTTAAAGTTCATGTTAAATCTCAGTATTTATTATAAGTGAAGTTATAACATCATTAATCAGGTTAATTAACTATTAATTTATGATTACAATCTAATTATTTTAGATCAAATTCATATGTACTTATTCAAACTTACTTGAGTTATAATTTTATAGCATTGGATGTCTAAAATAATAATAAAATTTCTATATTAAAATTACTAATTCATAGATTAAATCATTGAAATATAGAGTAGAAACTTGAGATTTAAGATTAAATTGAATATATGATCAAGTTGATTTGAATATATACTTTAAGAATAAGATAATTATATATTTTTAATGACTTGAGAAGGCAATTTCTAAAGTTAATTTTGATAAATATATAAATAATACATGAATCAATATATTTAGAATTAAATGATGGAAATTTTTATTTGAAAAGGATAAGAGAGAAAATTGTTAATTAATTTTTTCTTGATTTATTCTTTTTTATGAATTTTAATAGAATTAATTTCAATATTAATAATCATTAACCTCCTCTCAATCTCAAAACTAAGTGAAGGGTTGATTCCTTTTAAATATTATAATCTGAAAGTGTTCTTCCATCTTCTAATTACTTTCCTGCAAAAATAAGTCTTTATTAATCAGGTGGGATTCCTTCCTTATCTTAGATTTTAGCTTTAACTTAATCGATTGTGTGATCTGGTTCAACATCAAGAGTAATTGTTTTTCCTGTGAGTGTCTTTACAAAAATTTACATTATTTCTTATTATTATTATATCTCTTTAAACTTCAAGCAGGTTTTAAAGGAAAAAAAAAATTTTAATTCTATTATATAAATTTTGGTATCAATAAAATTATTTCTATTAGCATTTAATAGAAAAATGGCATTGTTACATTAAGAGAGATACTTTGTATCAGTACATCTTATTAAATAAGGAAATTAGAATATATATGAAATGAAGTGTTGATGATTGATATTTTAATATTTATTTATATTTATTTTTTAATAAGGTCACATTATATATATGGGTAGTATTTAAATCTCATAATCATAAGCTAATAACTCTTTCTGATTTTGTTTCAAACTCTAATTTCATTTTATTACTTCAGATAAATATTTTAACATTAATCCTCCTTATTTATCATCTCTATTTGTTATCTAAATATTTTAAAGAAAATTTAAGAAAAAGCAAGTTTACAATGTATATTAATTGATATTCTATTTAATTTCCTTAATTATGATATATATTATATGAATCTCAAACTTTAATTTCTTTTTGATTTAAAGTTTAATCATTATTGAATTAGAAGTCTAGATTTATGTATTAATGTATGAAGATTATGAATATTTAATCGACTTTTAATTGATGATGGAATTAAAATATTGAAAGAAGGTGTTGATAAATGCTATAAGTGATTAATTATATAATTTAAATATACTTTTTGGTTAATTCTGATGTCACAAGTAATGCTAGTTTTAGGTCCAAGTAGAGTTGGAAAAAGTAGTTTAATTGATGCGCTCACTTATGGACAATTTCATAGGGAATTTTATCCTTAAGATATAGATTTCTAAGTTAAATTAGCAAAAGTAGCATAACACAGAGTTTATGAAGTATAATCAATAGAATGGGATGGAAAACCTTTTGGATTAGTTTAATTCTATTCAAATGTTGCTGATTTAATATTGATAGTTGTTAATATTTGCGGTTGTTATGATTAAATGGACTAAATTCATGATATATACTAAGCTTTACCAATTGCAAATAATAAATAATAAATAGTATTAATCGGTAATTTAAATGGATAAAATAAAAGAAATGAAAAATTGTGTTAGAGTCTGAGTACATTTGCAAAATTAAATGATCTTAAATTGTATGAATTAGATAGCACAAATATAATGAATGTTTAAATGGAATTTAGTTTTATTACTCAACCTTATTCATTATTTGATGATATTTGGAATAGAAATTAAAATTATGTTACATAATTTGTGTCATAAGCTGTATCCTTATTCATTTGATAACTTATAATTTATCCGAATAAAATAATCATAAGATAATTCCTAAATATAATAAAATTGAATAATCATCTTATAATTTATATATATATAATATAGTCCAAATTAATCAAAATAAGATGTATATTTAATAAAATAATATTTGTTATGATAATAATGTATTTGAATATTAATAATTGATGAAGAAAATTTATAAATAATAATTTATTTTCAACTCTTAATTTTTTGAATTTTAAATCAATTATAATTCTTAAAAATAATCAACTTTAAGAATTTTTTTCTTTTTGTTATAAAATGTGTTAAATTTGATAAAATATTATTACTTTTTAGTTCTATATAATACAATTCTGAATATTTGCATATTAATTGAATATAAAATAAATTAGTGCTAAGAATGCTTTATTTAATATTTATATTAAATATAATAGACAAAATGGTGATATATATCAATTCACAAATTCTGATATTAATTATATCATAAGAATGCTTAATTCAAATTTGAAGTAAAATTATACAATAATTAAATATTTTATTACTCTTTCTCTTATTAGTGAAGTATGAAATAGGAACTTAGTATTTGTCAAAATGTATATTATGAAATATTTATATTGAAATATAAGTTTGAATTAGTTTAAAGAAAGATCAACTAAAAACTGTCAAATTTTCAAGTTTAGTCCTTTGTCTTCTCTTATTTCTTGAAAATAATTTAATTTCTTTTTAGGAAACTTGACCATCCATATCCTTAACTGTAACTACATTGTTGAAATGAACAGATTTTTTAAGATTAAAATCATTATTGAAATCATGATTCTTCTGACATTTTGGTCTTTAAGTATTTAGATTATATAAAAGATCATCAAATTTATCTTAATATTTTTTTTCTTATTTTGTATGTTCTGTATAAATTTCTTTTCTTGTTGTAAGAGCAATATCAGGAAAGAATCCCCATTATTTAAGAATTTGCTCTCCCATTTTACTCAATTAAGGTGATTTCTCTTTCATCGGACTTAGTTGTTAAGGAAGTAATAAAGGTAAACTTGAAGTGTGTGAGTGATGAACATTCAGTTTTAAATCTGAATGTTTTTAATGAGACTTAGGTTCATAAGTTTCTAAATGATATCTCATATACATCTTGAATTATTATAATATTAAATGATTCATAAATTAAACTTGTGTATTAAATATTAAGACATGGATAAAACTATTCATTAATTTCAGCAACAGATTTTCTTTATACTAAATAGATACCATCTTCTAATAAATATATATTGATTTTTATAATTAAAAAAAAAAGTATTTTTAATTCCATTATTATATTAGAAATATCAGATAATATGTTTATATATAAGTATAAGTGATTATATAATAAGATTTTGTGTATTATTTGTTATATTTTTTTGAATTATTTTTATTTATAATTATTTGGTTTAAAGGATGAGTGAAAAAAAGTTTTAAGAGTTAAGTGATAAAAGGTAAAGTCTTGAGAATGAACTAAAAATCTTAGAGAAACAAATTTTTGATTTGGAGACAAAATATTTAGAAGAAACAGCTGCTACAGGAAATGTAATAAAAGGATGGGAAGGTTATACTACAATAAAAAGTGGAAAACTTAATGGGAATGTTCTAAGAAAGACTAAAGCCAATGCTAATGATCGTATTTTTTCATAAAGCAGCAAAACATCTCCATTTGTAATATTTATATTAATATGAGTATTAAATTACAGAGACTGTAGTTGAAGAGCCAAAAAGTCCTAAGAGTCCATAATTTAGACCTAGAAGAATGAAGAAAAAGAAGCATTATGGATACAAAAAAGAGTAATTATGGGAGTTATGTTAGTGATGTTGTAGAAAATTCATAGGGTAGTTCTTCAGAAGATTTTTAATAGGATTAAGTAAAGAAAGTTAAAGGGTCTAAGAAAATATGAAATAATATATATTATTTGTGTTATTTTTACATAATATATTGCCAATAAATTTTGGTATAAAAATAAATATGTAATAGGAGATTAAATAATTAAAAATTTTGATTTAGTTCCTTCTTTAAATGAAATAAATTTAAAGAATTGATCAAGATGTTAAAAGATTATTAAATAAAAAAATAAATATTAAAATATTCTTTGAAATAGTAAATGAATAATAATATAAATCAAGTAGTATCAATATGGAATATTAGAATCAATAATGATTCATTTAGAGAATAAATTCAAGTTCTGGATTACTTTTTTAAGAAAATATAATGAATTAGATTATTTTGATATCAATAATTATTTCAATTACATAAGCTTGTTCATTGAAATAATTAAGATGTGAAGACCTATTTGACTAGGTTTCTTGTGAATCAGTTGCATCTCGAGTTGCTACATGTTTTTGGAATACAGAAACTAATTAATGTATAGTATTGAAAGCAAATTGCAATTATTACAATAATAAAGAAGAATGTAGTAGATAGTATGAGTGTGGCTGGAATGAAACAAATTGTGAGAAAAAGATGATGTATATAGATAACCTTATTAATTTAAAGGGAAAAATAAGAATTTAATTGTGAAGATATTACATCTTATGAATCATGTGTTAGATTATATGATAATACTAATTCATGTACTTGGGAACATAATAAATGTATATCAATATCTAAATGCAGTGAGATTAATGATTTTATGTAATGTAGAAATTCAAGACTAAAAGAAAAGTAATTATATAATATATATTCTGTAGATGTTAATTAGTTATTAATGGTAAATCATCATCTATGGAAAAGTAATATTTTTATTATGGAGATTTATTTGATGAATATGAATGTAGAGCAAAAGATTGCAAATATAATTTACTTTCATTATAATGTCCAAATTTTGTTAATGGAAGAAGATGTTTCTAATATTTTGGTGAATGTACTTAATGTTCATATTTCACAAATAAAAAAACTTGTTTAGAACCTAATTAATGTACTTGGGAAAATGGTAATTGTAGAAACATATTGTATAATATTATCATAATATTTTAGATGTTCTGATCTAAAAGGAAAAGAATAATGTTAATCAAAACCATTTTGTTAATTTAATGATAAGAATTTATTATGTGAAACAAGAATAGACAACAAATTATATTGTTATGCTTACGATATTTCATCAGATCCAATTAAATCAAAAAAAAAACTTGATATTTGATTATTATTTATTTAATCTATATATTAATTATCAGAATTATTCTTCTATTAAAATACTAATAATAGAGTTTAATAGTTATATAATTAAACATTAATATTTATATCACATTGCTTTTAGACATTTTACAATCTATTTATTTAATATTGACACCAATTTGCATAATTTTACATTTAATAATAATCTTTTATATGTTCTCTTATACCATTTGAATAAAATACTTTTCTTTTTTCTTTTCTATATCTAAAATATTTTATATAAAGTGAATATCACTCTATAATTATTTCTGTAAATTTTCATTAAAGCATTACAAACTTTCTTAGTTCTCATAGGTAATTATTTTTTTGTTGTAGAAGTAGTCTTAAATTCATTTAATCGATTATTTTTTGGTGATTTAAATCCATTGCTAAAAGTAGGAGAAGAAATTAACGACTAACTCATTTTATTATATTTGTATTATCTTATCCAATTAGATAAAGCTTTCATTAAGATTTTCTAATTTTTATTATTCTAAATAAGCTTCATTTTCTATATTTCAATTTCAAGTTTCTTATGAATTTATGTAAATGCAAATTGTTGTAATTACTTTCTTATCTTGTTAAAAGTAGTGTCTAATTAATAGAAAAATTCTTTTTTATAGAGGGTTTGTCTTTATTCTTTAACTTTGAAATAGGATATATGGGAAGTTCTTGGAATTTAACGAACAGGTGATTTTGATCTTGAACGTATAATTTGATTAAAATTCATATATATTCATATAAATTTAGATTTCTCAACAAAATACCATCTAATTATTGTACTATTTCAATAATTCTAAATTATTGAATTCTTATGAAGCATTAATAAGGATAGTTGAATATAGATTATTATTTTGTTATAAAAACCATATTATTTATAATAACTTAATTAAACATAATAACAAATTAGATAAATATATCAATTTTAAATTAAGATTATGCATTTATTAGTGAAAAATGAAAATGAATTAATATATTATGGTATAATAATCAAGCAATAATCGATGATAATTATTTATCTAATATTTAACTTATTTATTATATAATTTATTTATTTTTTTGGAATATAAAAAAGAGTCAATTACCAATTTCTTGATTTTATTCTTATTATTATCCATAATTATTAACTTTATATAAATCAAATCCAAGTCAAAGTTATCATAATAAAGTTAATATTTAAGTATTTAAATTCCTTTTATTCTTTTTCAATTAATTAATACTTATATCTATCAATTATTGTTAAATATTAAAGATTACCTTAAGCAAACTAAAATTCTATTTAGTAAATCAATAAAATCTCAATTTTTTACAATCAGTTATGTCACATTATTATAATATAACAGTTTTAGTTATTTATAGATTTATAAATATAAATAAAGTATTCAGACTTAGATTTTTATTTGAGTGTAAATTGAAATTATTCACTTGAATATATGTAATAATATGTATTTATTGTTAATATAAATAAAAACATTGCAAAACACATTCATTTATTTAATTATTATTATTATTCTTATTGTTAATTCCAGCTTAATGCAAATCTTATATTATTTCCTTAATGTAATTCAGTTTTTTCATTAATATCTTGAAATGAATTTAGACTAGATTTTCTACCAAGCATAGTTGTATATATGCAATTTTTGTTTGAATTTTGAATCATTTTTTTTACAAATGAGACTTCTCCTCCTTCTACAAATGTTTCCTAATTTTAAATAACTCTATTATATTCTCTTTCCTCTTGGTCATCATAAAAAGGAGGATTGCATACTGTTACCATACCATCTTATAAGAATTAAAATAGATCTCCTACTTTAAATTCACATTCAATATGATTTAATTAGGCAATAGATTAAGCATGATTAATTGCTTATTCTGATGTATCTACTCCAATACCTTTCCAACCATATAATCGATATGCTAAGAAAATCAACACTCCTGAGAAACCTGTTCCAACATCATAGATTTTAATGATGGGAAATTTAGATTTATCAACTTATTCTTTAACCCATTCAATATAATTTAAGCGACATCCTAATGCAGGTATCATTTAAGTTAATGGAACAGTAAATTCACGGATTCCAAAATAATAATCCATAATAGATTTATTCAATTCATTAAGTGCATTTTGATTTTTATAATCAATAATGGTCTCACCTTTATTACTTATTTGAATGTATTTTCTAAATTGAGGGTAATGTTAAGCTAGAGTACGATTGTTGAATTTGTGTTTAAGTTTTTTAATTTACTTTTTTTAGATCATAGCGCAAAAATGAAGTAGTATTTGTATTTAAATATTAAATTAAGCAAAGAATGTAAGTTGTTAATGTGTCTAATAAACAAATCAAGAACTTTAACTTGGACACCATAGTAAGGAATATATGGTTATGTATTAGAATGCTGTATATGATACACACTTAAATTATGCAAAAACTAGATCAATAAATTGTAGTCATAATTAATTGGGATCAACAGATGGTTTCTCTTAATTTCAATGTCTATACAATTTAGATCTAAGTCATAATCGTATTAATTAGTTCTTCTAATTGACTTCATCTTTAGTTGAAATAAATTTGGCTCACAATTTATTGGGAAGTGTGTTTGATGATTTTTAGAAATCTTTAAAATCATAAGGTACTCGTTTATATGTAGGTTCATTCTTATCAAATTTGAAGAACCTAAAAATAATTGATCTTAGTTATAATAATATATCATAAATAAGTTCCAATATATTTGATGGTAACACTCAACTTCGTAAAATAAATATGAGTAATAATTAATTATAAGGTCCATTGTGGTGTTTTACAAAATTAGAAAATTTAGAGATGTAATATATATATTATAATAGAATTGATATAGGACATAATTAATTAAATATAAATGATTTAAAACCATTAGAGAAACTCAGATTAGAAAGTTTAAATCTTAGATTTAATCCATTAGAAAATATGGATAAATGTGAAGATAAACTAATTAAACTCTTACTTTACACAAGAAAGATAGAATTGTCATATACTTAATTGGAATAATAAATAATGATGAATTCTAAATAGAGTTCTAAATTGGATCACAGTATTAATAGCAATGATTCTATTCAATAATAAACAACTGATAGATCAACTATAAGTCGTTTAAGTAAAGTTAGTAATAGACTTACAAGACCTAAGACACCTCAAAACACTAATACAAATTAAATTAATAGAACTCCAGTTAAAGTTTAGAATTAATAAGAAGTAAAGAAATCAAAGGGTGAATTAAAAAAGAATATAAGTATAACTCCAAAGAAAAATAATGGAAATAAAACACCTAAATAATAAAGATAGGTATGTATGAAAACAGTAGATTAACATGATGAATAAATTAAACATAGAGATTCATATTAATAATAAAAATCAACAACTAAAATACCTGCTTTGAATTTACAAATGTTAAAAGTTACTCCATTTTAATTAAGTGAAATTGATTCTGAAAGAGAAGATTTTCCTATGTTATTTGAAGAAGATGATGAAAAATAATTACTTGAAGAATTGAAATTATTAGGTGAGACTATGAAATAGAAGAAACAACATGAAATTAGTATTGAAAGGCAAATTACAATGAATAAAAATATGATTTCATTAATGAAAATCATGATCAAAGGAAGTATCTATATTTATATATAAATAAGTTTATCTTTACAATGTAAATGAATATAATTAAGGATTCGATGATGTGATGACTGAATTGCATAAAGAATTAGAATCAAAAAATCCAGAATTCAAAGATATTAAACTTAAATTAATGAGATTCAACAAAGAACATTACGAATTAAATAAAATGTATTAAAGTTTAGAGTAATCTGAAAGAGTAGTTGATAATATCAAATAATAATTTATTTGAATTACTAATAATTATTGTTATTTCTGTAATCATCTCAATTACTATATTATTTTTTAAGATTTCTATATACTCATTTTTTTATATTTATCAAATTATCAATAATATAGTAATTTATTAGGGAATATAAAATTATATAAGATAACTCTTATAATTATCTTACTGTTTATGGTTTTACTCTAATTTAGATAATTATTTAAGAAGTTTGAATATTTCTAATTACTTAGATATCTATTTAATTCAATTATTAATTATTAACAAAATCGAATAGTATATCTATTATTCTTAATCCAAATTCACTTTGAATCTAAATAATAATATTTAATCTATTATTTATATTATTATTTATTAATGCATTAACATCAATCACAGCCATCATTCAATCCTAAACATTTATTTACAATGAAAAAGTATTTCAATGGATATGTGCAATAAAACAGATTTTTTCATAAAAAAACTGAAACCAAATCAGATAGTGGAAGTGAAGTTTTTAAAGAAATTTAGTAACTTCCTCAAATAGTATAAAGAATTGATAGAAGAATTGAGAATGTTAATTATAAATATAAAAGTGCTCCTATGATTGAAAAGAAGAAATAAAACTTACGTAAACTCTCTTTTCCAGTACTCAAATATTCTCCAAGTGAAAATAAAATGTAATTGCAAAAGATAAAAGACTTGATAGAATAACATACCTCACGAGTTATTGTTAAAGATGACATGCTTAAACATATGGTTGGTTATAGCAAAATTTCACAGATGATTATTTGATTATGAATGATAATACTCTAATCCACTGTTTTCTATTCCTTTCTTTTTCTTTATTATCTCTTATACAATTGACATTAAACAAATACTAATAAGGATATAAATCATTTTTATCCATTAAAAATAGGTCATTGAATATAATTTTATCTAAAAAATTTTTGGCTATTCCTCTCATAAATAGTAATCAATAAATTAATATAAATATTATTCTAAAGATAACGAATAATAAAAACTAAAGGTTCTTTTTATATATAGTACAAAGACATCAAGAATGTTACTTAATTTAATAAACATAATAATAATATTGAGAAAATAGAATTGATTGATTTTCAATATAGTTCTTAGAACTTAAATCATCAACTCACATGAAATATAGGATTGATTGAGAATTCATAAAAATTGATAAGTTAGTAACACAAAAAAAAAAAGATTTTCAATAATCCTAATGGCGTAATAATCAACTTAATAATTATATTTAGAATGAACTTGTTTAATGAATTATTAGCTGATATATAAATTAACAAAATTATCAACTTTTTAAGTAAACAGAAGCTTGTTATATTTATTTATCATTAATAATTATTTTATATTCATAATTATTTTATTAGCATCGGAAAGAGGAATTTTTAGTTTTTGAAATATAAAATTAAATTATTATATTTGAACATAATGTCCTAATAGAGATAGCTTAAATGAATAAAAATTGGAAAATTAAATTTTTGTAATTAAGATTTTGTCAAATAGAAACAAACTAATCATACTATTTATAATATTTATGAGATATGATAAATCAATTTTTACTTATATTTATTACTTTTTGCCTATCATTTAATATGATACAAGTATAATTGAATTCTGTTAAAAGTATTTACTTGATTAAAATTATTATATATATAATGTTTTCAGAAATAATACCTTCATTAATGGAATATTCTCAACATCTGGATCGTACCATTAAGGAATTACAACAATAAATCTTATAAATGGAAACTATAACGAATAAAACAAATTCACATAAAAGACCTCTTGAAATGAAATATTTATAACATAAATCTTCACTTCCATCAACTCTCCCTGATGTTAATAATGATATAGATAAAATTCTTTAAACAGCTGAATAATTTTTATCTGATCCCAACAAGACATAAATTGAACCTAAGAAATAAGAAAAGCAAGATTTTGAATAACCAAAAAGAAAATTAGAATCCATCAAGTAGTCAAATAACAAGAAGTAAATTCTGTCTCGTAAAGTGAGTCAAAAAAAGTTATCACCTTCTAAAGTATCAATGCATAAAAGATCTGGATCATTGTATAAATAAGAAGTGACACCAAAAGTTACTTAAGTTTAACCTAAATTTCCAATGTAATAAAGAGAATCAACTAAATCATTTAAGGATTAAAGCAGATTAATAAAATAATCACCAACTAAATCAATTCATGAGAAAAATTCAATTTTTATTGAAGATTAAAGTAAAGCTAAACCACCTATTCCTGTTGTTTAGCCAGTTAGAAAATAAGCATCATAACCATATTTATAATTATAACCCATTCCATAATAATAATAATAATAATAACAATAATAATAAAATTTGAATTCATCTTACTCATAACCATAAAACAATAACAAAATTGAGAACACCTAACAATAATAATAAAATGTATTGAAGAAATTTGATTTTAATGGTTACAAGGAATTGAGTAGATTGAAAAGAATGAAAGATGCCATTTTTGTTGAATATTAACAAAGTTATACATATTTTAGAGAAAAAGAATAAAAGTCTAGAGCTAGATTTCTAACTAAATTTCATCAACATATGAATGAAAGAAAGAAATTGCTATAATAATCTGCTTACGGAGATAAATAAACATTTTTTTTCCTTAGTGATTAAATCCATCCATAATACTTCTCATTTANGATTTTGTCAAATAGAAACAAACTAATCATACTATTTATAATATTTATGAGATATGATAAATCAATTTTTACTTATATTTATTACTTTTTGCCTATCATTTAATATGATACAAGTATAATTGAATTCTGTTAAAAGTATTTACTTGATTAAAATTATTATATATATAATGTTTTCAGAAATAATACCTTCATTAATGGAATATTCTCAACATCTGGATCGTACCATTAAGGAATTACAACAATAAATCTTATAAATGGAAACTATAACGAATAAAACAAATTCACATAAAAGACCTCTTGAAATGAAATATTTATAACATAAATCTTCACTTCCATCAACTCTCCCTGATGTTAATAATGATATAGATAAAATTCTTTAAACAGCTGAATAATTTTTATCTGATCCCAACAAGACATAAATTGAACCTAAGAAATAAGAAAAGCAAGATTTTGAATAACCAAAAAGAAAATTAGAATCCATCAAGTAGTCAAATAACAAGAAGTAAATTCTGTCTCGTAAAGTGAGTCAAAAAAAGTTATCACCTTCTAAAGTATCAATGCATAAAAGATCTGGATCATTGTATAAATAAGAAGTGACACCAAAAGTTACTTAAGTTTAACCTAAATTTCCAATGTAATAAAGAGAATCAACTAAATCATTTAAGGATTAAAGCAGATTAATAAAATAATCACCAACTAAATCAATTCATGAGAAAAATTCAATTTTTATTGAAGATTAAAGTAAAGCTAAACCACCTATTCCTGTTGTTTAGCCAGTTAGAAAATAAGCATCATAACCATATTTATAATTATAACCCATTCCATAATAATAATAATAATAATAACAATAATAATAAAATTTGAATTCATCTTACTCATAACCATAAAACAATAACAAAATTGAGAACACCTAACAATAATAATAAAATGTATTGAAGAAATTTGATTTTAATGGTTACAAGGAATTGAGTAGATTGAAAAGAATGAAAGATGCCATTTTTGTTGAATATTAACAAAGTTATACATATTTTAGAGAAAAAGAATAAAAGTCTAGAGCTAGATTTCTAACTAAATTTCATCAACATATGAATGAAAGAAAGAAATTGCTATAATAATCTGCTTACGGAGATAAATAAACATTTTTTTTCCTTAGTGATTAAATCCATCCATAATACTTCTCATTTATTGAAGAACAATTAACTATTGGATAGCCGAAAACTCTTTTAATCCTTAAATATTGCGAATAAGTCTAAAAAACTATTGATTCAATTGAAGTAAGTCTCTATTCTCTATTTTCAGTTTGATGACGAATTATTAAAGAATCTTAAAAGAGCCAATAAATAAAATATTTCTAAGATATCATTAACAGAATTAATTGAAGTTTTTAAATTATGGAGTCAAGTCTAAATTATTAGATAAAATTATCAATAGCTCACATAATTTATATAGCCCATACCAGAATTGACCTACGATTTGATATAGTGGATTTGTTTAAGACCTAAAATTATCAAGAAAGAAAAAGTCTAAATGTAATTAAGTCAAAAAGTTATTCGTTCTAATTAATTTGCATCATCTTAGGAAGAAGCTCTTGAAACAAATAAACTTATTATAAAAGAAGAGATCTTTCGATTTTTATGGGATATCATTTAAAAATTAGTATTCTCATAATAATAACTTGAAACTTCAATGACTTTATTCAAATCCATTCTCAAATTCCTCACTAAAAACAATTGCAGTATCTATGTGTATAAGAAATCAGATTTATTTATATGACATTAATATAAAATGCATAATTAATTACTAACTAATAGATCTAATATCAAATCTGATCGTATTTCCAAGATCTTATCAGCCTACACTGTTGAAAATGATAAGAATAACCAATAGAGTTTTAGAATGCTAAGTTAAAAAATCAAAAAGAAAGTACAAATTTTAGATATAAAAAGATAGGAAATCAAATAAATGATCATCAAACTCTATATCCTAAACAAGATATCAAACTGAATAAAATTGAAATCTCGAAGTTGTTTAATGAATATAAAAAGACTCAAATCTAAATCAGTGTTAAAGATTTACTCATCCATAAAAGTTAAATGCAAAAATCATTATCCAAAAAATCTAGAAATTCTAATCAACGCTAAAATGAAATCATTGAAAAATTGAATAAGACATAAAATGAAATCTACAAGAATTACATTGCAAAAAGAGATTCTAATGGATCAAAAACCTATAGAGACTCAAGTAATTTCAGCCTCTCTACTTAGGGGATTTGGATATCCGTATCAAGTTGAATAACAAAAGTACTTCAACCCAATAAGCCTTACTCTAAACATTTATCAATAAAAGTAATGAAAAAAAGTCATTTGAACCAGGAGATTCCCCAAATTTATGTAGTACACCATAACATACAATGCTACAATCTGTAATCTAAAATAGTCTACTTTTACGCTCAGGTAGCCAAGGAAATGTTGCTTGCACTTCTAAATTAAACACTAAATTATCAGAATCTAAACTTAATAAAATAAAAAACTATCTTGAATAAGCTAAAACTCATCGACCAATTACTGATTCTTATAAATTAAGTTAAGATATTAATCAAATTAAAAATACCAAACTAGTCTCAGTAGAAAGAAATAAGCTTCTATCTATCTTAAAAATAGCCCATAGAGCTAAAACTAAAATAGATCAATTTAATGAATATTTAAAATAATAAGAAAAAATTTCATCTGTAATATAGAGTTTAAAATTGAATGAATGTATTTATTCTGTTTTAAGTTAGTATCATATGAAAATAGTGTTGAATCAATCTTATCTTTAGAATGAATATTATATTTATATTTATTCTTTATCATAAATACCTAACTTTTATTAAAATTACCATAATAATTTATATTTTGAGACAATAAATTTAAATAAAACAGAAAAATATAATTATAATATAACATTGCAATATTATTTATATATATATTAAAACTTTAAAATTTTGAAATTATATCATTATAAAATAATTATGTTTTCAATAATAACCTGTATGTTTTGAAATAAAATTAAAACATTGAATACTATTAACAAAAATTATCATTAATTAGACAAATTTAATGTAATCAATTAATTTTCATACATCTTTCTAATTTTTATCTTTCATTTGGAAAAATAAATCAAGGTTTCCAACAATTTCTTAGTCATTAGACTAAGATTTAATCTTATTATGGAATATTGAAGATTTTCTTAAAAAATTTAAATTTGAAACTTATTGAAATAATAGAAAGTTATAATTATTTATTCTTAGTAGAAACTTTCTTTATTTAATATACCAATAATTAATTTTTAATGAATTTATTAAAGAATTAATGTTATAAAAATAAAACAAGTTCTTCCTATCAAGTTTTATATTCATAACATACTAATATCTTTGGCTATCAATTAGCCTTTATATGCGAAGAATCAAAATTATTTGGGTATACAGAGTAGGAAAATATTTGGCTTTAGGAATTTTAAATTAAGGAATCATTATTTAACAAAAATCAATACTATACATCCTTCAATTAAAAACTTGAAGGTCATAACTATGAAATCAATGTTTTAGAATATAATTCATCTCTTAAGCTATTAGTTTCTGCAAATTTTGAAGAAATGAAATTATGGTAAAAAGATAATTAAAAATAATGGAAGAATAAATAAACATTAATGATATCACTTACAAAAAGATTAATTATAATAAGCGATAAATTAAACTAAATTATTTATTCGCCTTGTAGAAAAATATCTGTATTATAAAACATAGATAAAGAAAATATTAAATTTTCTTAAATTTAATTAATAAAATTATAGGAAAATTTAATTAAATCATTTAATCTCAATGAATAATAGGATCTATTGTTTGTAGAGTAATATGATTTTGAAATTCTTATTTTAAGAGTTTAAGAATAAAAATGGCATAAAATACAGCTCCTAACAAATATAAAAGATTGTATATTTATTGGAGTAAAAAAGTTCTTCTTTAATTATTATTCGCAAGATATAGTAAATCAATAATATAAAGTTTTTGCACTTAATAAAAAAAATAACTAATTCGAAATAATTCATGAGAAAGAAATTGACTCTAATGAATAGACTTTGGATGAAACATCATTTTTTACAGCTTTTTAGACAACAAAATGTTGTAAAGTGTACCATTCATCATCCAAAGGTATTATCACTTATAGAAATACAATATAAAATTTTGAAAGGGTTTTGGCAGTATCATCAAAAGGATTGTTTATAGTAAGATTGAATTTTTAAGCAAGTTAAATAAATATATATATCAATACATAAAATACTTGATTTAAATTATTTCATATTCAATTAAATATAATTTATTTAAACTATAAATGTTGTTGTTATTTTCTGTTTGACTCTATGAATTGATTTTTTGTCATATTTCTAAATCTTACAAAAATATTTTTAAAATAAAAAAGGATCTATCAAATGATATTAAGTAAAATTATATCAATAAATTTAATTTATAAAATTAAATAATCTTCAATACATAATGCATAAAATTCTCTACTAAAATAAAATATTTTTAGACTTATTTAATTTTACTTGCCTTTAGAGAAAAAAAAAGCTTGAAATTCTAGTTAGATTTTATCTTCAATTTTTATTCAGATAAATATTCTGGTAATCAATTAAATGTATTCATCTCCACCTCCAATAAATCTTTATGTTAATATTTAATTTTTTACTAATTTAATTCCATTATTTTTGAAATTGATATATTATTTTTTGGTGGCATTTTTAGAAATTTGATAAGACTCAAAAAAATATACTTCCATTATTCTCAAATTATCAGTTGAGGTGCAAATTAAATTATTTTCAAAGAAATATCTAATAAACCATCATTTCTCCTACCAAAGTTTGTAAAGGGTTTAGTTATATTCCTAAATCTATATCAACTTCACCAAAGGTAAAAGGATTATTGTAATATAAAATAGGATACTCTTTTTCTCTTTTTCTCTTTTATTTTTCTACTAAAAATGATTTAAACTTATTTATAAGTTTATTAAAGATTTCCACAATAAATTTAAATTCAAACTATAAATACTCTATTCCTTAACTTGCCATCATCAATTATTTAGTATTATGAAATTTATTAAATAGTAGAATAATCTCATCTATTACCTTCTTTGCTATACTTATTATTAATTTTATAGGTTATATCTATTACTACAAGAGCATGTACTTACTATAATTAATAATTATTTAAATCAACAATCATAAATAATAATTTCAAAATAGATTTGAGTATGGATTACTATATATATTTAAGAGAATTTTTTGTTTTTCAAATTGATTTTTCAATAATTAATTCATGGTAAACAGAATACAAAACTTTTTTTTAATTATAAAAATATTAAATTAAGATATGGGAACTTGCTTTTGACGTTCATTTTGTACTTTTAGATTGTGGTAAAACAAATATCTTAATTCGTGTAAATTTCTTTTTTTAAATTATTATAAATAATCAAACTATTAAAAAAGAAGAAATTTTTTATTATTGATATTCAACTCTAAAATAGATTATTAGTATAAAATTAAAATTGAATTTTATTGATATCTAAATAAAAAAAGACTATCAAATTCTTGTGAATTCTTCAAATATTTCTTCTAAACTATTATGCATTACAAAAAAATGCATTAAATGATAGACAGAATTCAGTTCCATATTTTTTATACTGGATGCTATCAATCTATAAATAATGATTCTAGCAAAAATTGTAAGTGGCTCTATAAGAATTTGTGATATAAAACTGTTCCCTAAAACTATTATGGCAACTTAATATTATTCTTATTAAATTTATATTCTACAATAGTATAATAAATTACTTTAATATATAAAAAATAAGTAAGACAAGATTTGGCATCATTAATAAAATTATTAGAATAAAATTACTAATATAAGCGGCTATTCTTCTGAATCTATAAATAGCTTCAATTATCTTATAAAATATTCTTAATATCAATATTACGATAGGGTTTGCAATTATAAAAAGGCAAATAAATAGAATTTAATTAATTGAATTATAACATTCAAGAATTGATAAAGATAATAACAAATTGAATTAAGAGAGTAATTCTAAAATTCTATAACTAAGTTTAATATCTTAGTCACTGTAATAAAATAATGAAACTGTTTAATGGATTACTTTAAATTTTTCTTTGAATATTAAAGAATTTCCCTTATAAATAAGGGACGTTTTATTTTTATGGATTGATGGACTCAAGTTACTTTATTGAGTTATCATTTTTTGTTCAATTCTACAATCTTTTATTAAATAAAATATATAGATTGTAAATTGTAAAAGTGTCAATGAACCAGTACAAATTACTAAGACCAAAAATTATTCTAATAAGAAAAAATTATCAGTTTCCAATTCTTATTATTAAGTATTGTTTACAATAACTTTACTAATATTAGTAGAGGTTGTAAGAAATATATCTCCAAATTTATTACATTCGCAACTTTGCTCCATTGTTTCATTATTTAATATCCTATTTAGATTGCACTTATGCAACTTTCCAGAAATTGTTCTTATAACACACTACATCTCATATACTTTTAATATTTAAGTATCATTTGCACATATTTAATAGTTTCCAAACTTTGTACTGTATTTAGAAGGTAATGATATTATTTTCCTGAGTTTCTAAAAATAAAAGCGAATGAGAATAGAAAAGATATTTTGTTTTAGGTTTACTTATCATCTGATTTTAAATTTACAATTTTTATATGCCAAAATTTTAAAGAAATCTGCTTAATTAATTGATTGGATCATAAATAGATTGAAATCTAATAAGTAAAATATAATAGATATGCTAAGATAAATATAGTAAAATAAGCAAAAATGATATTTATTTTGACTATTAAATAATTTGATGTTTATTAATTTGTTATTTATAATGTAATTGCTAATGTTAAATCAAGAAAACTTAATTAAATTGTTTTTAATAAATTGGCTATGAAACATTCATCAAATTAAACACAATTTTTATAAATAGATTTTAAAATATTAGGTATTTTTATTTATTATTATTATTATTATTATTATTATTATTATTATTATTATTATTATTATTATTATTATTATTATTATTATTATTGATTATTTAGTTAAAAAAATGAATTTTATAATTTATTTATAACAAATGAAGTAGTTGATTTTATATCCCAAATTTCATCACTTACTGAATTTTAGTATTCATCCCTAGGTCAATCCTCCTACTTCTAAAATATAAATTCTGTAATCTCCAAATGGATGCAAATTATTTAGCTATTGTACAACAACTAAATCTGATTTATTTTTTAATTCATCACCTGTTCATTTAAATTTAGATATTATAAAAATCTTCTTCTATAAAAAAAGTATAAATATTTATTTAAAACTTTTTAATATAATCTGTAAATAGTAAATCTTTCTACATTTAGCACAATCATTCAATTTAGCATAGTTTGATATTTAGCTTCTCTTTTTTAAATATCTCTAATGATTAATATTATTAATATCAGATCATCCTTAATCAATAACCAGTATCAAAGAGTTTTCTGTTAACTTGGTGATCGATTCAATTTCATAAGATTTCCAAAATTAATTCTTCGAAATTGAACTCCTTTTATGAATTTGTATTTTTTAATAAGATTTATTTTCTTAAATATAACTATTACAATTACAATTAGGAGATATTTGGGATTAAGGAGATTGAATTTGAAATAAATCAAGCCATTTGCATCACCAAATGGATAATATTAAAAGCACCATGATAAATGCATAATAATAATTCCAATCAATAAGTAAATTAATTTCATTGCAAATAAGTTTTAATAGGACCTTATACTTAAATTTTCAACAGAGTATTTAAGTTTTTTATGTGGTATTTCTGATTTTTCATAAGGATTTTAACCAGCTGATAGCAATAATTCAAAATGGTTGTGTATATTTTTGAAATTTCTAAGAAAAAATTCAATAAAGGGCTCCAGAGTTGACTGGTAGTAGCAAACATAGCCAAAAATGAAAATATTGTAACTATCTATTAAAGCTACCTTGTGTTTTTTGTTCATGACCTTACATAAGAATTTTTAGGCTTAGAAGTAACATGATATAATTTTGATATGCCAAAAATACATAGAAATATGGTTTATTTTTTTGCAAAAATGTTTATGATATTCTAAAATTTAATACATAAACTTTAAAGTATATTTAAAATTTTTATTCAATTCTAAAAATTTAAATTCTTTAATTTATAAATTATTCTAAATGAGATTTTTAATTTGATTGGCTGGAAAAGATTTGTTATTAATTTAATTTTTGATATTGCAGTAAAATGAATAAAAACAAAAATAAATAATTCATAATGATTTCTGATTTTCAGAAAATTTAGTCACATAATTTATCGAATCTATGTGTTATGGATTGGTCTTTGGTGGATATTATTTGTTTGCAATTCACTCTTCAAACTTAAAGTATAATATTTTCTAAATGTTGCTATTTAAGAATTTATAAGCTTAAAATTAAAATGTATTAATAGAATAAATTGTTAAAGATCAGCAGTAGGGAATGCTCTTTAAAATATCGAAGTAGAGATTCAATACTTATTATAATTACATCGAAGAAATTGAGCTATTATAAAAAAAGTTATATTAAATAGAATATAATAATAAAAATGATAATTTTTATGTTCTATTCATTTTTGTTGACTCGATACCATATCTTTAAATGTGAGGCTCCCACTTACTCTGCAATAATGTTCTAGGGGCTAATTTCCAACTCCAGAAGGTTTTTTTACAAATTGTATAAACAGTTATATTGTAGTTCCATTGTTGATTGGATAAACTATCATAAGAAATGGGGAACATAAATCTAAAAAATATTTTTTTGATCATCCCCTATGGTAAACGTCTGTTTTCCATCCTTAGTCACACTTTCATTTTGACCACCATAATTTATTTATCTTGGGGTAGGTTTAAGTCAAAGGAAACTAAAAATGTTTTAGAATAAAGGTACTCTATAAAAAAAATGAACGATATTAAGTGTAAGGGAAAACTTTAAAAAGATAAACAATTAAATATTTTAAATTAGAATTTTAGATCAGTGAACAATGATGCTTACAAAGAATTTAAAAAGGAATAGTACCATATGATATATTTATAAGATAAAAGAAAATAAATGAAATCCCTACTTTAATTCACTTCTAAAAATTTTTAAAAGCTGAAAGGCAAGGAGTAGTGGCTATTGGATGTAATAAATAGATTAAATTAGTCTGAAATAGATGAAAAAATTCTCCTATTTCATAAAATAAAGATGCTTATTCATAATAATGATATTGACTATGCTAAAATAGTTTTAACTCGCTTTATGGAATTGAAAGAAAAAATATAATTAAATATAATAAAGTGAAGTCTTATATTGAAATAAAATGTTTGCAAAAGATCAGCATAAAATAAATTGAGTTGAACTTTTAAATAAAAGATGAAGAAGACAGAAAAATAATTAGTTGTGGAGGAAAAATTAAGAATTTTAGAAAGAAAATGGAAAGATTTATGGAAAAAATTGCATTTATGAATTATTTGAGAAATTAAAAGCTTAAAATAAATGAAGATTTATGATTTTAATATATATGTGTTTATAGTAAATTGATAATATTAGAAGAGAAATAACTTGAAAAAAATTATAATAATATGATATTTCAAATTGTTTATTAAATATAATATTTTGCTTATTTTATAAATATTTTTCAATTCAATTAGAATAATATTATTTTAAAAATAAAAAAGTGAAAAAACCACTAGAAAAAGTTGTTGGAAAATAATTTTAGACAAAATATATAAAAGAAGTTTTATCTTTAAAGAAATAGATAAGCACATTAAAATTATATTACAATATATTGTTTTCTAATCAGAATTATAAAATTCGGAATAAAAGAAAGATGTATAATTTCAGTATTTATATGTTATCACATACCATCTGCTTTTAATGCATTTCATAATTTTAAACTTAAATATCATACCAAAAATTAGTTTAGAAGAGAATTAAGTCACAACTCAGATCACTGTAAAAGCAATCTATATTTTTCTTATTTATTTGTATAAGTAATTGCTTTATGATAATTAGGTTGGCATACACATTATAAGATAATTGATTCCTAGTTGCTTTTATTGAAAAGAAAATATCCATTTATGCATTCTTAATTAAAATCAAATTAAATAATTCTATATTTATTTCATATAATCTATTTATGATTAAATCGAGTCTTGGTTGTCTTATAAGTTATTTAAGCTAAATGAATTTCTTTCCTTTTATAAGTTACAGGTCCCAGTTTCAGTTGATATGTTTTTCCTTAAAGATATTTTATTTAAGCTATACTATCTTTTTATTAAAAAAAATAATAAAAGTTAGTACTCTAAAGAAAAATTAAACATAACTTATTTGAGGATGAAATTTAATTTCCCAATACCTATGTACCTTCCAAGTTGTAATTGATTAAAAATTTATTAATTTAAATATGAGTTCTTCATATTTAATGGGTAATGTAATGATTCTTTTCAAAATCTTCAATTCTATGTTTAAGAAAAGTTTTCTACATTAATTCATTTTTCTAAGCTTTGTGTTTATTTTAACATAAATTTTCAATAAAAATATTTGTAGATATCAAAAAATTTTACACAATTTTCTAAGGAAGAATGATAATTTATGAATAATATATTTTTCAAAAATTTATCTTATTTTAAATATAACTTGAATCCTAAAATTCCTTTGGTCAGTTGACTTCCATAATTATTAAAATAAGGAAAAAAGCTCCTTTATACATTTAATTTATTATTATTACTTTTTATTTATGACAACATACATAATTATTAATAAATATTATTGTTACAATCAATTTTCTGTTTTAATTAAATTGTGCTCTTCTTTTTCTCAAAATCTCACATTAAGGGGTTATCATGCAAAGTTCTCGTTATTAATTTGAAATGGATGGATGAGATGATATTTGAATATTTATTTCATTTTCATTTTTTATAACCTTCATCAATTCTAAATGGCTATGAATTTAGTAATTAAGTTCCAGAATAATTCGATATTAGTAACTCAATCTACTTATTAAAGGCTAACTGCTTGATTTTTATGGAAATTTATGTCATTATTTATAAATTATTTAATTATAAAGGTTTATAGTTTAATCAAAATTTGATTCATTATCTATTACTAAACTTGATAATTACTTCTATAAATAAACTTATGAATAAATAATAATTGCTGACTATTTATAAAAAATAGGCTAAATTGATAATTCAGAAGTAGATTCTCTCTACCCTTAATATTTGTATTCTTATATTTATAATTATTATAATTGCAGTATTAATGTTATTACATCACGTAATTTTTTATATGTTATAACTTTTTATAAGATCTCTTTGTTTTTGTTTTAAATGAAAATGAATTATCTTATTAAAAATTTATTTAAGAAACGTCCACCTTATAATTTTTGAATTTTATATAATTAATTAAATGTAAATAAACATTGTTAATTATCAATAAAAGAATACGTCAATTAAAAAAATTAATAATTATTTCCTATATTACGATTAATTAGAGACAATGACATCATGCACATAATCTTTAAATAGTAATAAGATATTTTATATGAGATATTCAATATTTATAATTCAATGCTTATAATGTTTTTGTTGATGATGTCATGTGCACTAGCTCAATGGAAACTTATCGATTTCAGCTTATCAAATCAAACTCTAACGTTAAATGAAGATGGATGGAAATATAATAATGTTGAAATAGGAACTTGCAATACTAATGGAGAATAATAAATAGTCCTTGATAATTCTAATGATTTAATTTTGAAGTCCATTCCAATTTAAGTTTAGAAAGTCTAAGTTATTTTCGATATATTATTTGATTTTCCTGTTTTAGATTCTTCATTATCAACTGTTTCTGTTAATGTTATTTAGAATGATGGAATATCTGATAAATCAACACTACTAATGAAAATAGAAAAATAAGGAAACTAATTACTAAAACAGAGCAGAATTTGTAGAAATGATGTCTTAGAATATCCATTTGAATTTTAAAAAATTGTTACTACAAAATTAGCAGTTTCTCAAAAAAATTTTTCAATATCTGTTCAATTTACACCTTTTTCAAATGGTAATAAAATAAGAATTAGAAACTTTTATGTATATGGATTTTTTTGCAGTTCTTTCTGTAAGACATGTTCTGAGAATGATCCATATACTTGCACTAGTTGCTTTGACATAGATACTACAACTAATAATTGTGTTTGCCCTATCATTAGTACAAATTATTATTATTTTGCAAATTACTATTAGGAGGGATTTGGTTGCATTAAAGAATGCTCAAGAGATCATTACTTAGCTGATTAGAATATGATCTGCTAAAAAGATCTTAGAGTTTCTTCTAAATTCAATTTTATGAATCCTTTACAAAGCTTATCTAACATTCCAGAAATTCCTTAATCATCTTTAAGCATTTAAGCTTTTTCCTAATATTGTTTTAACTCTACCAATAATAGAAATATAGCTGGACCCTTTGGGTCATAAACTGTTTTATTGCCATTAGGTACTTTTAATGTACTTTCATATATTCGACTAAGAATTACTGTTTTTATGCTTAATTTTCATATTAATTCATTATTTGAGATATATCTAGATGACTCTTTAGAATTTTCAATACTTCTTGATATTGATAATTCTTTTATTTATACAAATTATTGTATATTTAATGATATTGATTTTGAGAATATAGATAGGTGTTCCCTACTATATGGAGATTAATATTCAAGATTTGAATTAATAATGTATCCAAAAACAAATAATCCAGTTTTATAATTTAAAGGTACAATGATAACATCTAGTTAATGGGGATTTAGTAATATAACCATTGATTATGGAGTTTGTTAATTAAATTGCTAAGTTTGTTTGGATGAAAATACATGTTAAGTTTGTAATTAAGGATATTTTATTTTGGGCAATGAATGTGTAAATAAATGTCCAATATATTCAAATGATTGTATAGATTATGTAGATGAAATACCATGTAATTAAATAATTTAATATAATAGTTTCATAATATCTAGTAAAAGCATTTTATGATACCAATATGAAATTTGATGATATATAATCTCATTTCGATTCAGTTCTTGATTATGGAAATAATTTCTTAACTGGCTAAAGATTCTCTATGATATAAGATAAATTTGTTATGGGAGGTCTTTTAGTATGGAATAATGCCAAATACACTAAGTTATATACAATTACGATTCCTCATTATGCCATATCTATTAGATTTAATATTACATTTGGAGATGATTTCGATGGAGTATTCAACTATTATTTAGATTCTATTTAATAACAGACTATTGTTAGATTAAAATCAAGTAATGATATAAATTTAATTGGTAAGGAAAGTAGAGAAAGTGTAATGTTTATTTATTAATATTACTAACACACAATGACTCAATTCAAGATTGAATTTGAATGTGTCTCAGAATAAGATTTAAGAGATGGATTTTGTGCAATATCAGAATATTTCATAGTAATTCATTAATGTGTAACTGGATGTTCAGCTTGTACTAGTCTTGATGATTGTACTTTAAGCAGCAATCCTTAAGTTTGTTATTTACCTAGATTTTGGAATTATGATACTGCTACATCAAATTATATATGTTCTGATTGCACTTTGAATTATTGTAAGTAATGTGCAACTGCAACTTAATGTAAAATTTGTTTAGATAGATTCTCACTAAAACGTGGATAATGTATGTGTGATGAAACTCAATACAGAACTATAATTTCATCTATGTGTGTTTGTAAAGCTGGTTATTACGAGGATTAAATTACAAAAACTTGTTAGCCAATATGTGGAGATGATCTTATAGTGGAATTGGAAGAATGCGATGATGGTAATTTATATCCTTTTGATGGATGTAATCAGTGTAAATATGAGTGCCAAATGGAATGCACTTTATGTATTAAAGGAATATGCTAATTATGTTAAGAAGGATATATAAATATTTTAATGTAATGTTATCCAGAATGCTTATTTAATGAAACATAAATATATCCATGTTTTGATATACAACATAATGAAATATTAGAATAATAATAATAAGTATCATTAATCATTTCATAATCAATTTGTGGAGATTATTTGGTTGATCCATTCTCTGAATAATGTGAAGATGGAAATGTATTACCATTTGATGGTTGTTATATTTGTTAGTATTCTTGTCCTGATGAGTGTTAAACTTGTGCATTAGGTTTATGTTTAGAATGTAAGTAATTCTGGAGTTTAGTTGATGGTTAATGTGTTTCTGTTTGTGGAAATGGATATGTGTAATAGAATGAATAATGTGATAATGGATAATTAGATATCTAATTGAATGGATGTTACAATTGTGAATGTGTTAAAGGATATATTATGATAGATAAGTAATGTTAGAGTATTTGTGGAGATGGATACACAACAATCGATGAAGAATGTGATGATGCTAATAAAATTTAATATGATGGATGTAATCTTTGTATTTTAGAATGTTTAAATTGTAATATTTGTATAAAGGGGTAATGTTAATAATGCTAGGATGGTTATTACAAAGATGATGATCAAATATGTTAGGATACTTAATGTGGAGATAATATTAAAGTTGGTTAAGAATAATGCGATGATGGTAATCTTAATGAATTAGATGGATGTTATTAATGTCAATGTGAATCTGGTTGGAAAGCTAATTTTAGTAAATTATGTTAATCTATTTGCGGGGATGGTCTTCTTGTGAAAGGAGAATAATGTGATGATGGCAATAACATTCAATTTGATGGATGCTATTTATGTAAATTTGATTGTAATGTTTAATGTGCAGAATGTCAATTAGGAGTTTGTAAATCTTGTAATTATGGTTACAATTTAATCAATAACAATTGTGTAAATACTTGTGGAGATGGAATTTTAGATATTCTTAAAGAAGAATGTGATGATTAAAATCTAATTTCTAGAGATGGATGTACGAATTGTTAATTAGAAATAGGATATATTTGTTTTCATGATAATCTTATCTTTAATCATTGTGAATAATGCAAAGATTTTAATTGTTAAAATTGTGTAATTATTGATGGTTTATAATAATGTAAATAATGTCAAACAGGTTATTTTGTTGATAAATACTATTCTTGTTCTATTTGTGATAAAATCTGTATTGATTGTATTAATTCCTCGAAGAATTGTATTAATTACAATTACAATTACTATCAAGTCAAATAATGTAATTCAACATTAGGATTCTATTATGATTATTAACTTAGAGATTGTATCTCTTAATGTGGAGATGGAATCATTTCAGGATCTGAGAATTGTGATGATCGTAATCTTGATGATTTTGATGGATGCAATAGTAAATGCTAAATAGAACTTGGATACTTATTTGATCGAAATAATAATTAATTGATTATTGAACCAAATGTAGAGGTTCAATTCTAATCTTCTAATAATAATTAGTATTCAATTATTGCTGATACATAATAACAAGCAATAAATTGTTCAGGAACAACTCTTCATATTGATAGATTTAATTCTACTGATTACAATTATACTATTATCGAATCAGATCTTAAATGCGATCTAGATATTAAATATTTCTAAAATGTTGAATCCTTTAATGTTATTCATATTATTATTAAATATAAAGGGTAATATAAAAAAAGAATGTTAGATGAGGAATCAGTTAAAGAAGTTACAATAATTCCTTAGAGATAGGTTTATGTAAGTGAAGAATAAAAAGAATAAGGAGAAAAAATGGCTTAAACATCAAAGACAGTTTCATAATCTTTACTTGTTTTAGGACCACTTGCTATGTTAATTGGAGGATTTAAATTTGTTTGGGCAATTTTAGATATTTTGAGTTGGATGAACAATTTTTATTTCTTGAATGTCACATATCCTGAAAATGTTAGATAAATATTTATATAAGCTTAATGGGACAATATCTTAGAATTTCCATAAGTCAATACATTTAATAATTATAATGATCCTTATTATTTCTAATCACCTATCAAATTTTATGAAAAGGGAATAGATCCTTTATTTTTTAATAATATTCAAACTATTCTTATATTTTTATTATAAGTCATTGGTACTAAAATACTTTGTAAATCAATTAGAAGGATCTTAGAGTATTGTTATAAAACATCAAAATCAACTACTTCATTGGATATAAATAAATTATAAAATTCATTTTTTTAACTAAATAATCAATAATAATAATAGTAATGTATAATATATTAATAATAAGATATAGATTAATAATAATAATAAGATATAGATTAATAATAATAATAATAATAATAATAATAATAATAATAATAATAATAATAATAATAATAATAATAATAAAAATAAATAAAGATACCTAATATTTTAAAATCTATTTATAAAAATTGTGTTTAATTTGATGAATGTTTCATAGCCAATTTATTAAAAACAATTTAATTAAGTTTTCTTGATTTAACATTAGCAATTATATTATAAATAACAAATTAATAAACATCAAATTATTTAATAGTCAAATTAAATATCATTTTTGCTTATTTTACTATATTTATCTTAGGATATCTATTATATTTTACTTATTAGATTTCAATTACTCATCAAAATAAATTGAATAATAAATATTTTAATGATAGATATAGTTGTTTTTATGAATAACTTAAGACTGATTAAAGAATGGCTATGAGTTATTCATTTATTAATTTAGTAAGAAAAACAATCTTTATTATATCAACAGTACTCTTTTATTCTGTACCAATATATTAAACAACAATATGTTTCTTATCTTGTGTATTGAATATATTCTTATTACTATTATAAAATCCATTTGAAAGTAAAGAATAATATTTTTTAAATCTAATACCTGATCTTAGTGTTTTAATTGTTGTAGGAATAAGCATTATTTTAGCATTTCAAGATAATTTTATATTATTTAGTGATGAATTAATTTATTGGTTAGGATGGGTGATTGGTGGATGTATATATGCATCGATTGGATTGTAACTACTCTTTTTAATAAAAGAACTTTTGTTAAAGGTTATTGATTAAATAAAAAATGTAATAGACTACTTAAGGAAAAAATGAATTATATAATAATAATTACTTTTAATACAAAATAAACTATAATATGATTTTTATTAAATTTCATGTTTGTTTTGGCGGGCTATACTAAAACTGTGCATTCTTTTTATATCTAAAGAAAGCTGATAAAGAAATACTTTGACTAAACTCTGATTTAAAGATTAGATCACCTAGAATTAATGTAATTTAATTTCAATAACATTTATAAGATTATACATGTTATATAAATGACATGTATAATCTTAAATGTATTATATTTTAATGAGGAAACTAATTCTGGTTCACTATAGTATATGCATATTGACATCAAAATTATATTTTTTTGTAAATAGTTGATTGTATGATCATTTAATTTATTTTATTGATTTTGAATAATTTAATCTATAAAGGATCTAATACCAGCTCAAGATAGACTATGATTTGGCTGATGATAATCGTATAATTTACTTTTTGAAGATATAAATGATGAATTCCGTGAATTGGTGGGTGAGTTTTACACTTTTCAAAAATATTAATAGTTATTAATAAAATTTAAAACATATATTAATTATTATTTCATATATCTTAATAAAAAATATAGATTGACAAGAAATGTTGATTCGACTAATGTTGATATTAAAATTAAGACAAAAAATGGATCATCTTAAGAGAAGGGTTCTGAATTTATATATTTTAATTGATTTGGCTAATTTCATATTGTTACACTGCATAAAATTAATATCACTATGCTTTTGGGGTGTATTATATCAATAAGAATGTGAATTAATATTGAATAAAACTTATTCAAATTTAAGGAATTTGATTTATATAGGATTAAAACACCAAACGCCCATTTTATAATTTAAATTAAGATTTATATAAAGTTATGCTATAAAAATAAAATATGAATATGATGTTAATTAGATTGATATTCATCTAAGCAGTAGTTGGATGGAGAGGGTACTAATAATGGACTAATTAATTTGGATAAGTCTACGAATTTTGTCCTGAATTGCATATATACATGCCTAGTATGCATCCACATTATTGTGTTTGTAAGTTTTAGTGTTATTCATAGCTTTTGCTTCTATTTGTTAAGGTGTTACGGATGTAGTAGTTAAAACTGTAACAAATGGAACTTCATATATATGCCATCCCAGATTCTAACCATGGGGAGCAGGAACTCTAACATAAGACGATACTCTTGTTCATTGTGGATATGAATAAGGCATTGTTTTAGTAATGGAAATGCTATCAGATGGACGATATAAATTTTATTGTAAATGTAGGAAAAATCGATTAATAGGTTAGAATTTACAGATGTGTAACATGAAAAATGTTTAGTAACTGCTCTTCAGCAAAATATGTATAGATGCCAATATTGTAAACCTCCATTCTTTGGAGATGGATCTGATTGTGATAGTATTAGAGGTGGCATTGATTTAAGATTTACATATCCTGTTAGATGTAATTAAAATAATTATTAAAGACTGTAAGGGATAATGTATAGAATGTGATGAAAATAAAGTCTGTAGTAAATGTAATGATGGGTCAGTAAAAAGAGATGAATCTGATGATGCTTGTGATAGAAGTATTTCATGCATCTTAAATAAATAGACTGTTAAGGTTTTACTAGTTGTGATATTGATAAAAATGGTATGTATATTTTTAGTGGTCCTTGCATCAAATAATATTATTTGGATAAAAAGGGGTAATGTTAAGGAATGAGTAATTTTTTCAAATTTTAATTTGATAGAATACAATAATTGTGAAACTGGTTAGGAATTTATAATACGTGGTTATTCTTGTGATACTTGCATGAAAGGATATGTTAGAGAAATATTACCTCCTAATGAATACAACCATTATATTTGCTCATAAAATGATTGGAATTGTGGCCCTTCAAGATAATAACCAAGACCTAATTCTATACTTACAGACTGCACTTAATGTGATCCAGGATATTTTTAAAAATAGAATTTTGATAAATGTTTAAGTAATAAATGATTTATTAAATTTTATAGATGCTTAAAGTTTTTAACAAAACTGTAATCTTTTAGACTCGTCAGGTATTTTATGTGTATCTTGCATGCTGTAGTATGCATTATAACCTGATGGAACATGCCTACCTTTTGAGTGTGATTTTCAGTGTATCACTTGTTTGGATATAAACCCAAGTTTTTGTACTACTTGTGATATCAGTAAAAATAGAATACTTGATAATTATGGTAATTGCAAATGCATACCAAAAAGTGGTTGGAAAGAGGGATATTGCCCATTTTGTACAGATGGATATTGTTAGGAATGTGAATAATCGGATTTTTATTCATGTATTTCATGTAAATCTGGGTCTAATAGAATACTTCAGAATAAATAATGCATTTGTAAGCCAGGCACATATGATCCTGGAAATGAAGATTAGATATGCCTTGGTAAATCTTTTTATAATATTTTATTTTAGCCTGTGATTATTCTTGTCTTTCTTGTTTTGGTCCATCAAATTAAGAATGTATTGAATGTTTAGATGAAAGTATTTCCAATAGAATACAAATTGGTGATTCTTGTCCATGTCAAAATGGATATGCTGATTACAAAATTAAAGAATCTTACTGTGGAAGTTTTAATTATAATTTAATTTAGAATGCCATCCAAGATGTAATACGTGTTTCTAAGCAGCTGACTAAACTACAAACTAATATTGTTTAACATGTAAACCTGGATAAAATCGTGTTGTATAAGATAATTTCAATTGTGATTGCAAAGAGAATTATAGTGATTTGGATGGAACTACAGAAATTTGCGCAAGTATTTTTATAAATTCTATTTAGGGTGTTATTATACTTGTGGAAATTGTAGCGAGTATGGACCCACTTATTGTACATTTTGCTTAGAGAGCTCTAATAGATACTTAACTTCCTCAGGAGAATGTATATGTAAAACTTCATATTTTGATGATGAAACAGATAATATAGAATGTTCAAGTAATAATAAATAAAATATAAATAATAGAATGCCATTACTCTTGTATATTATGTGCAAACAGTATTTAGAAAGATGCATGTGAACTGTGTCCTTAAACTAGAAAACCTGCGAATATATAAGGTAGTGAATTTGAATGCATTTGTTCATCTTCAAATTTTTTTGATGATGGATTTTCACAAGAATGTCTATAATGTGATTATACTTGTTAAACTTGCAATGGTCCTCTTTCTTCTAATTGTCTAACATGTGATCCAACCTATAGATAACTAGACTTATCATCATGTGTTTGCCCGACTAGATATTATGATATTGGATAATTATAATGTGAAAGTAATTAAGAATTAAATATCAATAGAATGTCACTATTCTTGTCATTAATGTTTCGATAATACTGTAGAAGGTTGTATTGCTTGTTCTTTAGAACTTAATATTCGAGTATTAAAAGGTAATATTTGTAACTGTGCTGATGGATTTTATGAGGAGTCAGGAATAGCTTTGTGCAAAAGTAATTATTCTAATTATTAATAATTTATTAGAATGCTCATATAAATGTTAGACATGTGAAACTCAATCAGAATAATGTTTAAGTTGTCCGTTAAATTCTTTACGTGTCCTTGATCCTATAAAGGGTTGTTATTGTTTAGGAGAATATTACGAAAAAGAAAATGAAATAGCTTGTTAAAGTAAGATTTAAATATCAATAAAGAATGTCATTTCAAATGCAAATCCTGTAATGGTTAGAATGAAAATAATTGTCTCTCTTGTGATTCTGTTGCAAATAGAGAATTAGAAGTGAATGAATGCAAATGCTAAATACATTACTTTGAAATGGAAGTTTAGGAATGCACTGGTAATTATTAGATATAATAGTAGTTTGCAGCGCATTCTGTTATGAATGTATTAATAATTTTGAAAATTGTACATCATGCAATAATGATAGATTTTTGGTTGGAAGTACATGCAAATGTATTACTAAATTTAATGGAGCTGCAATAAGTACATTTGATTATAATGGAATGGTTAAATGTTAAAGTATATTATTAAATTATCATAAGATTGTCATTATTCATGTGGAACATGTGGAGGAATAGAAGAAGTAGATTGCATTAATTGTATAGATACAGATCACAGATATTAAGTAGGAAATACTTGTGTTTGTAATGAAGGATATTATGATGCAGGATTGCCTGTTTGTGAAAGTAATAATAGGTTTTTATAAATAGAATGCAGTTATAAATGTAAAGGATGCCAAAAACAATCTGAAAGATGTATTTCTTGTAAGGATAATACCTTTAGATAATTTGTTTCAGGTTTTAATAGATGCCAATGTATCTAAAGATATTATGATGATGGATAAAATAGAAGTTTGTTAAAGTATTTATAGTTTTTACTATTATTAAGAATGTCATTATTCATGTCTGAGATGTAATGATATAGAAACTAAATGTGAATTATGTTCAATTGAATCAAATAGAATTTATAATGATCAACTTTTTACTTGTGATTGTAATATTGGATATTATGATATTGGAATTGAAAATTGTTAAAAATGTCACTATTCTTGTTTAAGTTGTAATTCTGGAGATGTTAATTCTTGTATTTCATGTGTACCTATGAATAATTCAAATAGAGTACTATATAATAATACTTGTAAATGTTTATTTGGATATTTTGATGATGGTTAATCAATATCATGCAAAAAATGTGATATTTAATGTTTAAGTTGTGTTTAACAATCTTATTAATGCTTATCATGTCCATAAACTAGAAAAATAGAAACCAACTGTAAATGTTAATAAGGTTATTATGATGTGGGTCTATAACTTTGTTTAAAATGTAATTCTATTTGTTTGACCTGTGAAATTTCATCAAATAATTGCACTTCTTGTCATACTGATTAATATAGAGAACTTAATTAAATAACATAAACTTGTGATTGTTAAATAGGTTATCTTGAAATTAATGGAATCTGTGAGTAATGCTAATAAAGTTGTAAGACTTGCTCTTAAACTATAAATAAATGTACTTCTTGTGTTTAATTTCGAATTTTGAAGAATAATGATTGTATTTGTAATGATGGAATGTATGAATCAAGTTTAGATAAATAATGTAAATTATGTAATAAAACTTGTTTAACTTGTGTTAATTCTAATACTTACTGTTTAACATGTTCAATTGAAAATTTTAGACAATTTAAAACTGGAAATACTTGTGATTGTATGCCAGGATATTATGAAAATCCAATTAATTAAAATTGTGAAAAATGTTCAAGTTCCTGTTCAACTTGTTCTTTATAATATGATAATTGTTTAACTTGTGATACTAGTCTTAATTTATCCATGTTTAATAACAAATGTTTATGTTCATAATCTTATTTCTTTGATTCTTTGACTAATTCATGTTAATGTAATATTATAATTATACATTTAGAATGCAATATCACTTGTTTAGAATGTTAAAATAGTAATGTATGTACATCATGTAGATTAACAACTAGACATTTAGATTCAGATTAAAAGAAATGTATATGTCATGATGGATATTTTGAGACAAATTAATAGAATTGTTAATGTAATATAATATAATATTTAGAATGTCATTTATCATGTGAAACCTGTGAAAATATTCACACTTATTGTTTAACTTGCATGAATATATACCATAGAATATTAATAAATAATACATGTTAGTGTATTGATGGATATTATGAAGCTGGAATCGAATTATGTTAAAAATGTAATAGTATTTGTAAAACATGTTAATCTTCTGCTTCATCTTGTTTATCTTGCTAAGATATTCAACATAATAGGTATTATCAAGGAAATAAATGTTTATGTAAACCAGGATATTTTGAATCAAACACAGAAATATGTTCAAGTATTATAAATTAAATTATAAAAATAGAATGTTCAAATGAATGTTTAACTTGTTAAGGTTAAGCTGATTATTGTACAAGTTGTGATATCAATTCTAAACGAATTGATTAATCAATTATCCATAAATGTCCTTGTATTACTGGATTCTATTAAGATGAAAATAAGAATTGTTAAAGTAAATTTAAAATTTATATGAATAGAATGTCATATCAAATGTTAAACATGTATAAACTAGAATGATTAATGTTTAAGTTGTAATTTTAAATTAAATTCAAATCGAATGTCTTTATCTGATAAATGTAATTGTAAAGAAGGTTACTTTGATGATGGAATATAACTTATATGTTAACAATGTAATTTGAAATGTAAAACTTGTGTAAATGAAACAAATAATTGTCAAATTTGTTAGAATTCAATACGAATAAATCCACCAATATGTAATTGTATGGATGGATATTATGAAGATGAGTAACTTACATGTTAAAGTAATTTAATATTATTTAAAATAGTTTGTTCTTCTTAATGTAATACATGTATATTGGAACCATCAAACTGTTTAACTTGTAAACCAGGAAGAATTGATAATGATTGTAAATGTATTGATGGATATTTTGAAATTGGATTAACATTATGCTCATGTATCAAATTTATTAAATTAATAGAATGTGCATTTTAATGTGCTACTTGCGATTTCGATCCTTTGAATTGCAAGACTTGTAAAGGTAATAGATTTCAAGAGCCTTAATGTATATGTTAATCTGGATATTTTGATGATCAAATAAATGAAGAATGCTAAAAATGTGATAGTACTTGTTTAGAATGTAATCTTGATGGATGCTTATCTTGTTTTGCCAATAGATTATTAAATCAAGAAATGGATTGTATACCTCCACCAAACTCAGTTTGGTATAATAATACCCCTTGGTGTTCAAGTAAAATATTCTAATATACATCTAGCTTGCCAAGTTGCAGTTATTAAGGCATATTTATCTGACGACATTAGTAAGATTATTATCCATTTTGATTTTCCTTTGAATCCAAAGGGCTTCAATTCATAAATCTAAATTAATAAATGCTTGTAATTATTTGAAGTAGAAACTGTATTAAAATTTGGCTAAAATTCTGTTTGTTACATTAATCAAGATAATAATTAGGAATTATTAATATCTTTGGGAGAATATTCAAAAATAGAAGTTGGTGAGGAAATTTTATTTAAAAGTAACTCTATATCTCATATAAATTGTGAAACTACTTTAGAAAAATTTATCTTTACTATATTATAAATGCCAATCAACCCACTTCCTCCATAAATTGAATATAATGTACCTCTTCATAAACTGAATCCATTTGCAGATAATTCTGTGTTTTTAAAATCAATCAAAAACAACGGAAATAGAAAATTAGATAATATTATTTGGAGTTGTTAAGTGAAAACAAATGAAGATAGTTCTGCTCTAAGTCAATTCATAGATTAAATTAATTTTGTTTAGGAATATAATTTATTGATACCTAAACTTACATTACCAAGCGATGCAGAATTAAAATTTAAAATTTAATATGAAAATTTCATTCATATCAATTCCTATTCAGAATTTATAATATACACTCATTTAGGAGATCTCCCCTAAATTAATATAAATGTTAAACCCTCCTATTTTGTATATGAAACAATTATAATTGGTGTTACTGCTGGTAATTTAGGCTTATCTACTTCAAAAGATAATATTAAATACTAGATTTAATTATTCGAAATAGAAAGATCCCCTATAAAATCAATTTCTTCATAATTAAATATATCAGTTGAATCTTTTTCTTTTGAATATTTCAATACAAACATTTCATAATACACTCTAAGTCCAAATTCTACTTATACTTTTTAAGTAATTGCGACAAATTTGTATACTTAGAAAGTTTAAAATTAAAACTTGACTTTTGATGTTCCATTTGCTGGATTGATCTGTTAATTTAATAATTAAGGAATATAGAGTATAAGATAAGATCTAAATCTCTAAATCTATTGTAGAGATTTAGATACTAAATATGAATGGAATGATGATCTTGATTTATATATTGAAGTAGATTGTAAGGATTTAACATCAAATAGAACTTGCTAAAATGAATAAAAATAAGCAATTAAAGTTAATAACACCAATCCTTTTTAATTTATCAGAAAGAATTCTATCTCCTCATTTACAGTATAAGAATGGAGTGTTAATGTGACAAAATTTCATTAAACTTCAAAATTTACTTAAATAATTGTTTATCTTGACAATGATTTCCCTGTTTTAGATCTAGAATTCAATTAAGGTTATTTAATGAGAAAAATTAATAATTATGAATAACTCAATTTTACATTTCTTATCCCTTTATATTAAAAAGCTTAATTATTAGATTTATCAATAGCAATAATATATAACTATCAAGTAATATAAATACTGTAGCCTAAATATATTTCTCACTAATTCAAGATTTTTAATACTATTAAAGAATTAAATTTTGGGGATGATGTCAATCTAAAATTTGCAGCTTAATATACAAATAATATCATGCCAAGCTTAAATAATATAAAACTATCTATAAATTAACCTCCTTAATGTTCAAAATTATTTATTACTCGTTCAAGTGACTTAGCACTCAATGATATCTAAGTTACAACAACATGTTAGCAATCAAATGATTTTCCTTACAGATATTAACTTAGATTATTTTTGAGAGAATCAGATTTGATTTGGTTTTTGCAAGGATAATCAGAACCCTCTTCATACAGTACAAAGTTTGGAAACTATTAAATATGTGCAAATGATACTTAAATATTAAAAGTATATGAGATGTAGTGTGTTATGAGAACAATTTCTGGAAAGTTCCATAAGTGCAATCTAAATAGGATATTAAATAATGAAACAATGGAGCAAAGTTGCGAATGTAATAAATTTGGAGATATATTTCTTACAACCTCTACTAATATTAGTAAAGTTATTGTAAACAATACTTAATAATAAGAATTGGAACTTGATAATGCTTTCTTATTAAAATAGGTTTTAGTTTTAGTAATTTGTACTGGTTCATTGACACTTTTACAATTTACAATCTATATATTTTACTTAATCAAAGAGTACTAAAACTAGAAAGATGTGATAATTGAAAAAAGTAACTTGAATCCACCTTTCCATTAGGATTAAAAGACTATAATTTATTAGGGAAATTCTATTGTTTTCAAAGAAAAATTTAAAGTAATTATCAAGTATATTTTTAGGAAATCCATTAAACAGCCTCATTGTTTTATTATAGCGACTAAGACATTCAACTTAGTTATAGAATTTTAGAAGTATTCTCTTAATTCAATTTGTTACTATCTTTAACAATTCTTGAATGTTCTAATTAAACTAATTAAATTCATTTCATTTTCCTATTCATAATTATAAATCCATTTATAATTTTGATATTAAGAATATTTTATAAGATAATTGAAGCTATTTATAGATTCAGAAGAATTGCTGCTTTTATTAGTAACTTTATTCTAATAATTTTATTAATGGCACCCAATCTTATCTTACTAATATTTTACATATTAAGGTATTTTATTCTACTATTTTAGAATATAAATTTAATAAGAATAATATATGGTTGCTATAATCTTTTTAGGGAACACTATAATATCACAAATCCTTGTAGAACCTATTACAATTTTTGCCAGAATCATTGTTTATAGATTGATAGCCTCCAGTATTAAAAATACTGATCTGAATCCTATCTATCATTTTATGCATTTTTTTGTAATGCATAGTAGTTTAGAAGAAATATTTGAAGAGTTCACTAGAATGTGACATTATACATTTATTAAAATATTATATATTAATTCAAATTTAATTTTTTTCTAAAAATAAGTTAATTAAAATATGCTATGGACAGAAAAAAATAAAAACCAAAAATTAAGTCTTTCTAGTATTTAAATAAGTTTTGTATAAAAATATTTTAGTTATGATGTTCAAAGGAACGAAAATATATATCTTTATTTCTTTTAAAAATAGGACTAGTTTATGGGTATTGGTTTTGTTTATAGCAGAATAAGAATGTACACGTTAACCTAATTTTGTGAGTGAAAAAAACAATGGATTTCATAATTAGTTTATATATATAATTATTTAATTGTGAAATAGATGGAATTAGTAAAGAGAGGATTTTAAGTTTTGAAGTAGATTCACAGCAAATTAATTCATAAATATTATCAACATCTGTACAGAAAGAGAAAATTAAGAACATTCCTGATGGGAGTAGGTAGATATAAAAGATTATAAAATTATCAGGGTCATTGTATTTATTGAGAAGATTGTCACAATTGGTAATGTTATTGACACCTTCAATTAGAAGAAATCTGCTTTAAAGATATGGAGAAGAATCTTGGGTTGTAGTAACAGGAGGATCAGATGGGATTGGTAAAGAATTTTGTATTTAATTGGCAAAATAGAAATTCAATATTGCCATAATAGGTAGAAATGCCAATAAGATGGATTAAGTTTGTTTAGAATTATAAGGTTTTGGAGTTCAAACTAAATTTATTGTAGCTGATTTTAATAATGGATATGCAGTTGATTTTTATAATAAGATCTATGAATAGCTTGAGTATTTAGATATTTCAATTTTGGTCAATAATGTTGGAGCAGCAGAAGCTGGATAATTTGAACAAATGAAAATGGAAGATTCATTCATGATGTTTAGAGTAAATGCATTATCTACTCTAATGATGACTAGAATTTTAATCAATAAATTATAGAATAGAAATAAGAAATCTGCTGTGATTACGATTTCATCTGGATTAGCATATTTACCTAGTCCACTTGTTAGTGTATATAGTGGAACAAAAGCATTCACAAATTATTTTACTTAATCTTTGGCTTTAACATCAAAGAATACAGACTTTTTGAGCGTGACTCCTTTGGGAGTAAGTACAAAGATGTTGGGAAATAGAAAAGGTTCTAATATTGTTGAAACTAATGAATTTGTTAAAAATGTGATTAATGATCTAAGATAAGGCAAGACACACAGTTTCGGTTGTTATCAACACAAATAGTTTATCAATCATTTATTATGGAGAAACTAAAATTATAGGAATAAAGTAAAAATATAAATAGGGAATAATTTAATGAATTGTTAGATGTTAAAAGGTAATTAGAAAGAATGATAAAATGAAGGATATATATAATATAATAAAACAAAAAGAAAGATAAATATTTTATTTTTTTATTCTAGTTTTTGTAATTCTAAAATCTGATTGAGGACAAGATAGAAATTCACTAATTAATAAATGCTATTCAGATTGATTATTTCTGGTTTTAGTCATTATTAATTATTCCAAAACGCTGACAATAATAAGTATGTTTTTCTAAAGTATTCTTGAACTTTAATTGCATTTGAAATTAATCCTTGTTAATTTAATACTAAATTGGCTTATTTATATCATCCAAACTTGCCCTTTTGATTGTTAAATTACTTAAGAATACTATTAATCTATTTTTAATCCTTTTCTACCTATGATTGCTTTTTCCATTTTTATTTGTTGTTTATATGTTAGCGATATTAGAATCTTAAGACTTGATATAACCTTTCTTTATCTTTGCATCAAATGAGGATCACTTAAATCTATCTTGACCAAATTTAATCTTCTGATATTTATTTAAATAATTCACCATTTAACTTTATTGCAAACTGGAAATATAATTATTGTATAAGTAAGGATTCTAGTATTTTCTCTTACTTTTGGATTAATTTATAGAGTTATGTTGAGATAGAAGGAGTCTTCTTATATTTGAAAAATAATACTTATTTTTATTAATCAATTATTTAATTGTAATAAATGGAATTATTAATAATTAATTTATTAGATAATAGATGGAATTAGCTTTAATCTTGACTTAGTTTGAATAACTTCCTAAATAGTAATATTATTTACTATTAATAAATATATTAATATTGTTTAAGAATAGTAAAATATCATCATAAAATAATTAACATAAAAAGTAATAATAATAATATTAAATTTGAGAACTAGTATATCAATAAGAAGATATGGAATAAATTAAAAATGAAAAGGATAATTACAATATTAAATAATGAATTCAATTTTGCAAACTTATGATATATGATAATGTTGTTTTTGCATTACAATAATAAATTTTAATTATTGGATGTATAGTATTTAAATAAATAAAATTAACATCTAATTAATAGAAATATATTAGAGAATTAGATTAATAATAACACATCTTTAGATAAAATAATTATTCACTATTGAATATATTTTAAAAAGAAGATAAAAAGAGTAACGGATGGAATAGAGAAGAGAAAACTTATATGTTAAAATAGATACTCTTGTATTGAGATGTAATAAGTGTCATTAAGTCATTATATTGTTTTAAGAATAAGTAATAAGATATTCAAGAGAGTTTAATAAATGTGAATTATTTAGTTAAATTTGATATAGTTATTAAAACAATTAAAATGAAACAGACAAGAGTTTAATCTGCTGCTACAAATTCTCGTCTACGAGATAATCATTATGATCCTAAAGTGCACACAAAGGCTTGGATTGCTCCAGGTAGATGTTGAAATTTAAATTAGGAATATTCAATTAATTACCTAAATATGAGCATTTAGATTCTGGTCTAGTTGTTATTCATTAGAAAAATAACAAAATGAAATAGTTTAAGGAATTCTCAGAATTAAACTAAGAGATTTAATAGATGCAAGAGAAGGATGAATTTAGAAAGTTTAAGGAGTTTGAGAATCTATATAATGGAGATTTAGTTGTGACAATTGAATATTGGTATACATTTGAGTAACAGTCGATAGTACAAATTGCTCTCAGCATGCAGGATCAACTAGACATGACGAAGAGAAATATTATACATTCGCCACCAATTTAAAATAGGAACTTATTTAGTAATATCCAACAGCTAAGGTTTATTTGAAACCATTGATCTATGACCCACATGATTATTCAATAGACACTCTCTATATTCAAAGGAGAATTGGAGCATTTGAAGTATAAGTCTGTTCTAAGAATGGAGATCAATTCAAAAAAGGTTTAGTATTTTCAAAGTTGAATACTAAAATGTGGCCTAATTATACAGAAGTCATTGAAAGAGTCAGTGATTATTTAAATACTGCTCCATTAGAAATTTATGTCAGTTTTGGTGAAAATATAACAGGGAATCTTAATAACATAGAAGTAACTTTGACTCCACATAGACAAGATAGACCATAATCAAGTGTCTCAAGGATATCTTCATAAACTAAAAGAACAAATCGAACTATTACAAAAGAAAGAAAAATCAAAGCTAAAACAAATAATCAAGGATATATCAAATTATAAGATGTTCCTGTTGATGTCTATGTTGTAGAAGTGCAAGAATCTAATGATTATCTTAATGAATAATTACTATTGAATATGGTAGAAATGGCTGAACAAAGTAATGATACAATACAGGTTGTTATTAAATTAAAAAAATAAACTCATTCATATTTGGATATTAAGATATTTAATTAATAGGGTTCTGGTTTAAGTGAAGCCAAAATTACTATAACAAATCTTCAAACTCAAGAAAGTATGTTATCAAGAGAAATTGAATCTGGTAGATATGAAGCAATCATAGAACCTAATTAGTATACCTTAACTGTCTAAAAAAGAGGATACAAAGAATTAGCTTAGAATTTTGATGCAGCCTAAGGAGTCAATGAATTTAAATTAATCTTGGAAGTAGATCCTAATGATTAATAACTAATAAAACCCCCTTAATCAGCAAAATAATTATAACCCATATAAAAACCAAGTAGTGCACGTCCAACAAGTGCTTAAAGATCATAATAAGGTAGTAATACAAATCAATCTTAATAATAAATGAATAAATAATAATAACATTAATAATAATAATAATAATAATAATAATAATAGTTACCACCAAAACCAAGATCTTAATAATAGTCTATTTAATCTTATGAATAACCTGAATATATGGAACCAACTAAATAAGAAGCTATCTCAAATCCTAATAGGCCTATTTCAGGTTATAAATCTACATAAGTGTTTATTTATGATCCATACACTAATTTACCAATAGAAGGAGTTCAAGTCATTTTAAATGAAGAATCTACAAAACAAGCATAAACTTATGTAACTGATTAAGAAGGAACTTGCAGAATTATAGTATAAGGAGTTTTGGAAGGCAAAATGGTGATTTAAACGTATTATTATATTATTGATTGTTTTTAGTGAAGGATATTTCCCTATAGTTGAAGAATATGGGACTACTTAATCTAAAATGAATTTATATTAATTGAGAGAATTGTCATTTCCTTTAATTCAACATCTAGAAGACAAGAATTCAGTTATGATTCTAGTTCAAACAAATGTTGAAGTGATGCCAATTGACATTAAGATGATTCTACCTGATAATGTGTAGATTGATTAGAGTCATTAAAATGTACTCTATGATTTGAATGATGAATCTGGTTGTTAAAGAATAATAGTACATGATCTTCATACAAAGAGAGGTGTCTATAGAATAATTGCAGATATCATTGAACCTGATTATGTACATCCACAACATTTAAAAGTGTACATCATAACTAATAAAGAGTTGAAATTAGTTGATGTACCTAAGACTATTAATTAAGAATAAATCTATTGGGATATTGGTGTAATTTGTGGTAATTTATTTATTCATTTAATCATTAGCTCCCAATTCTGGATTTCTAGAAATTAACACTCCAACTGATGAAATTTTGAAGAGAGATAAATATCTTAAGGATTACCAGAGTTTGTTGCAATTCATAAAGAATTCTAAGAATATGGATTTAAAAACTATCTTAGGATTCAATGATAAAGAAAGACTTGAATTATAAGGAGATATCTTTGTGTAGAAGGATAAAATTAAGAATACTCTAGATAAATATGGGTTTGAATCAATCACTAATCTTGATTATTTGATATAATCAGCTATGATGTCTAATGGATTGTACAGTTTTAAAAGACTAGAATAGAAATTTGGTAATCTAGATTTTGAATTCATATTTGATGATGAGAATTCAACTAGTAAATAAAAGGAAATGAGTGAGGATGAACCTTATGATGATGATTATGATATATGAAATTATTATTAAATTAAAATGACTGATAAATTATATCTATTATGATTCCAAAGAGATCTATAAAGATTAGTAAATCTGTTATCATTACATAAAACTCATTATTAATGATTACAGAATAATTAATAATCTAAAATTTAACTTAATTATATAGACTTTAAATTGTAATATTAATGAACTTGAATAAAGAATTATGTATTAAATTTAAGACAAAGAGAAAGTATTATCATAATCTGAAAAGTGAATTCCTTTTCATGTCAAAATAGGATTGATATTATTGCTATTATGGAGAAGATTATAAAATATATAGACATATAAACAATAGTATCATATCATTTAAAGTATTGAAGAGAAAAATGATTGATTGCTATAATATGAAACAAGAAAAGAACTATGAAAATATTGGATTGAAGCAAGAAAATTCTTATTGAAATTGAATTTAGCAGACACAAAATTAGATATTAATAAGCTGGGATTAAAATATAGTTTTTAACATGAGATTAGGTAGAAACTACTATTCTTCTAAATTAATCTAAATCAAATTGCTAGTAGTAAAAATGTATATTAGACAATTTGATAATTATAGAACATCTTATTATAAAGATGGGGCTAATTATTCAATTAGGAACTCGAATTTAAAGAATTTAGTTCGAAAATATTATAAGAAATCCATCTTATTTACTAAGACAGAAAAACTTTAATATATATTTTGATGATTATATTGTTTTTAGTATTGTATTTAAATTCATTCAATTCAAATTCTTGATTATTATCTTATAATGACATTTAATCTTGCATTTTCATCAATATAATAATTTAATTAATTCTTCAAATTCTCTATCAAATACATATTCTTTTATTCATAAATTAAACCCTATTATAAACGAGAAAACTCTTCAGAAATCTATTTCAATTCATTCTTTAATTAATCTGTCTCCTATTCATATTTTATTTACTATTATTCTAACTATTTCTTTAATTCATACTCCTTTTGTATCACACTATGTAATCTATCATTTTCCATACAAAGAATTACATATCTCTATTATAATTGTTACAATGGCATCAATTATTATTATGATTACATTTTAAGTTTTAATGAATCAACCTCAAATTTTAATTATGTAACTTATTATTATGATTAACTTAAATTTTGACTAGTTGCATGTATTTATTAAGTCTTATGTGTTATTTCATCTTATAACTCTTTATTAAATTTATCTATAATCTAATATTATTGATCTTTTTGTTAAGTCATAAATTAAACCTTCTAATTAATTGTATTTAAAGTATTTCTTATTTCTTAATTCTCCAAATTCTTTTCTTCCAAAATTGCTTTGAATTTAAAAATCTCTTAGTCTTTTATTTATAATTACTATCTGAGGAATTAAGTTTCATCATGATTTTTATTTTAAGTATGACATTATGATTCCAATTGATGTTACAAATCTTTGATTACTTCTTATTTTATTTTAATTTCTTTTAATTATTATTCAGATACTTTGGATATCTATTCTAATTCATTTATCAATCGTAATTGATCTTAATACATTTTATCATAGCTGTGTTTAAGATTCTCATAATCGAATGCTTATTAATTAATCTGATCTTTCATTTTTTAATTGTGCTATATTAATATTTTTATTTCTTTCTCTGAATCATTTGTATTTTATCTTATTTATTAATTCTCATTTCCTTTCGAAAATTAATGTTATGAAGGACTAAAATGTTATTAAGTTGATGGACTTATTCTTAAAGGAGAAAAAATGTTTTCTTTTCTATGCATCAAAGGCATCATCTATTGAGATGGCTAAAAGACTTATCTTTTCTCAATTGGGGCTGTGAATTACATTTCTGTTAAATATTTTAATCTTAAAATATAATATAAATTAGAATATTTAATAATTACTATTTTATAATATATCCACAAATCGATAACAATCTATCTTTAAATCAAATAATAAATAACTTTAGATGAAGTTTTAATCAAGTAATCAAATTTAATGATCAAAATTAAATATAATGTATAAATTTAATGAGCAAATTCTCTTTATATTATTAATGAATAAGTCATCTCATAAGTAGAATAATAAGTTTTAAATATTTTACTATATGTACTTATTAAATTAATTATATTTTACAATTATAACAATTAATAAATTAAGAAATGTTTTTTATCTTGAATGTATTATTTATAAATATCATTAAATAGTAAAATTCTACTAGAGCTATCTTATTTGAATTTGTTCTGATTCTTCATCCCATATTAACAGAAATTCTCCATTATCGCTCAAAGTTCCATTGATATATTTATTTTGGAACTCTATAGTTTATTCCCATTTATAACTTAAATTATTGTTTGATAGAGAAGGTGTGATTCTTAATATATTAACAAACCGCGCATTTTTTATAACTAGTAAATTCAAAGATTTAATATATACTGATGGAAAATAATAATAACAAAATTCTTCTTTTCCTTTTACAGGAATTTAATATAATTGTTGATATTATTGTTTAGAAGAATTGAAATAATATATATATAGATGAGTACCATCATAAAGACTATTTGGCTGAAATAAAAACATACTATTTGTAATGTATGATAAACGATATCCATAATAATGCAGTTGAATTTTTTATTTAATTAACCATAATGTCTAATTTGATCCTTCAATTATAAAAATTGATTTATCTTAACTACAAGATATTAATTAAGTTCCATCTGTGTTGATAATTAAAGAAATGACTGGTTAACTATGTTCAGATATTGTCTATTTACAATACCATTGTGTTTTTATTGACCAAAATTTTATGTTATTATCTTCAGAACCTGTAATAATGAGATCTTCAAATATTGGATGAATGACCATAGACATGATTGAAAGAGAATGTCCATTTAACTTGCAAATGTATTTAGTATTTGAAATGAGATTGTTATTCCAAATTATTAATGAAGGATGAACTTAAGCAGATATAAGGAATGGTTTAATTTTACAATAAATTAAGAGTGATATATAATAACCTCGTATCTACATTATTTGAATTTATTTCATAAACCCTCTTTTAAAATTAAAAATTTTGATTTCACTATTTGTTCCAACAGCAACCAAAGTATTGATGTTATTTATAGCTAAAGTTAAGAATATTCCTTCTACTTTATAGAGAGATAATAATTGATAATTAGTATGTCTACTTTAATTCTATTTTGAAATGTTGCATCCCATGTCTTATTATATTTATATTAAATATTCTAGTTGATTAGATTTTAATCAATTATTTAAAGAGTCACTCTTTCTTTATATCAATTAAACACTAACTTACAATTAGTTTCAGCAACTTATATAGTATTTTTCAATCTGTAGAACTTCATTAATATATCAATAATCAATATGTAGATTATAATCAATAAATAGGTTTATTAATAAATTGATAATATTATAAGATCATTGAAAAAATAAAATAAACATAAAAAATGGATAATCTAATAAGGTTATTTATTAAATGATCATCTACCAAGTGATGTACATATTTAATAGAAAATCAAATATATGAATTTATATGATTATTATTAATATTACAATTTTCAATCTTGAATAAATTATGAATTTCTGAATAGCTTTAGGATTTCCAACAATATGCTTATTCTGATAGCAAAATTTCTGATGAGAAAATTTACCATACTATTTTTAAGTATTTTTATTAATCTAAATGCAGATGAAACAATATTCAAAATATAATATTTAAAAGTTAGCATAAACAATATAAGTTGTTTTATAATAAATTTATAATATTTTCATCAGCACTCATAGCAAAACTTTTGCTTATATAAGAATAATGTATGTAAATATCTACAAATAATTACATTTTCTAATTTAAATAAAGAATTTTTAATTTAAATTCCACCACATCATTCTTTCTTCAACCATCATTTCTTAATATTCATTTTCTAAATAATAAATAGTAGAAAATCCTGTGAAAATATTACTATTTATTCTACAATTAAAACGTGTTACTACTCACATTAGAATAATATTAAGCTTTGTTTCATTAATTGATACTCTATATGAGTAAAAGAAACATCAATGAGGATTGCCATAAATTGAGAAAGTTTACTTATTTAGGACTCTTAATTTCTACCTTTTTATATATTTAATATAATTGTAAATTATTAAAACTTTAACTAAACTTTATTTGAAATTCATAGATTCTTAATGTAAGGTATTTTCTTATTAATTACATAAATCCATTTCAAATAATAATAATTTCTAATGTTCATTTAATTTTTAACATAATAAATTCATTGATCAAAACAATACCATTTATTGTGTCAATATCAAATGAACATAAGATTTTTGAATTTCACAAATTAATTAGCTAAGAAATATTTGATCCTTCTAATTCTATCCCATTTATTACTTTTTCTAATTTACAACCAGTAATTAATTTTCTTCAATTTTATTATATATTTATTAAAAACGAATACATTTTCACAAATAAGGAAATGAGACCATTAAAATGATATATCCACAATCAAGGGAATTTAAGGAAGCTTTGATTATGAAACTTTAAATTAAAAAATATTGAATTACAAATTATTTAATGATATCATTCTAATTGATATAATACATACCCCCTATTTCAAAATATGAATTATTTAAGGAGGTTCAGTAAATTTAATTTCTTATAATTAATATCCTTAGAATAATAAATAATGGAATAAGTCTTAAACACTTTATTAACTCAATCATCAACGAAACAAATACAAATTGTTTTTATCAATAAAAACCTTTTGAATAGAAAGAATTCACTTTTCTAAATACAATTAAATTAATTATAAAAATGTCAAGTATTGAATATTTATTATTGTTATTAGTAATCTTTAGAAAGGTAGGGAGAACAATTGGCACTCAAATAATCTTGTATTAAAAGATAACACAAAAGTCCATTAATTAGAAAACAATATACTAAAGATCCATAGAATAAATAAATGCTTTCCATGACTTAATAACTACATTAGAAATTCATTTAATAAAAACAAAAAGAATTAGTTTAATTAATTACTATATGTTTAACAATCCTGTCACTTATTGTGATGATTGTTGAATATCATTAATAAGAAAATTAAAGAAGATTCTATGATAATTGAATTTTTATAATATTAAAACTCTATTAATGTAATACTAATAACTTGATTAAATATTATAAACCTGATATGTTATTTCTTCATTCTACATAGTGATCAAACTTCTAAATTAAAGAATATCTATTAGACCATATATATATATATAAGATTAAAAATTAACTGTTTTTTAATAAAAGAAAAATATTATAATATTGTTAATATTCATAATTTAAAACAAGAATATTAAAAGTTGTAAATCTAATAGAAAATTTTGAAAGAAGAGAAAATATTTTAAAATTAAATAATTATATTTCAAAATATTATATTAAATAAATTTAATATTTAATATAATCATAAATACAATTTAGAATTAATAATAAAGAATTAAACGGAAATGATATTCTATTTTATCAACTTATTTAAATAGAACACCATAAGGGATTTAAATGGTTACAGTCATATGAAGATGTTTAGAAAAAAGTAAAATTATGGATAAGCAGTTTGATTGAGTATTACAGACTGTCGAAAATTTTACTTTTTCTTTCTATTTACTTAATGTTTATATCAACAGAAAAAAGAATAATATCTTTTAATAAATAGGTTTTTTGTAATAGTATCTAAAGAAAATTGGTGTATTTATATCGGAACCAAGAAACTTTGTGATATGAAACAATTGATGTATCATCTTTATCATATTCTTCCGATTTAAAATCCTCTCTTTAAGTAACTTACATAAAATTTAAATGATCAAAATAAAATTATATAAAATTAATATTATAATAGCATTTTAAAAATTTATTTTCTTTCATATATCAACATTTATAGAATTATTCAGATAACCCTATATTTTAAAGTCTAAATTTTGATTATGTATAATTTTAAAGAAGAATGACATTAAACTCTCAAAAATACTTATTATTTATCATATTGAATTCAATTATTATTTAATTCATATACAAGAAATTTCTGTCCAACTTTCTCCCAAATTACCAAATATCTTCCATCATAAGTTAATGCTCCAAAAATATAATTGGATTCAAATTTTATCTATGTGATTATTTTGAGTTAGCCTTCATTTGATATTTTGATCAAGTAAACATAATATTTGTGTTTAACAATCATTAAATTATTTTATCTGACATAACATATTGGAAATAAACTGAGATCACCAGTTTTATCATTTTAAATTAATTTTAATTCTTTTGAAAAATTTTCTTGATATTTTTAATTTATTAGTTCAAATGTACTAATACAATCCTTACTTACTTTATTTCCTGCAATCCAAATAAATTAGTCATTATTTATAAAGCATAATCTACATCCATATTCTTAAATTGATTTTGTAACTACTTATCCAAATTACCATTTTTGTACATTGTCCATCTTCCAAATTATTATATCTTCACCACAAGAAACCAAAGTATCTTCAGATTGATTAAAACACAAACTATAAACATTATTTGTATGTTTATCTAAAGAATAAAGATAAGTTAATTAATTATTAGTAAAATCAATTTTCCAAATTTTAATTGATTTATCTCTTCCTCCAGAAATAAGTTAGTTTTCAGATTGATTTAAGATTAAGCAATCTATACAATTTGTATGTTAAGTATAGGATTAGGAACTCTTCCATTCTTTTTAATTAATTTAATTCCAACAACGAATAGAATTATCAGCACCTGCAGATACGAAACTATTGCTTTTTTAACTAAATTACAAGCAAAATATAGTTTAAGTATGTCCAATACTTTTGGTAATTTCATTCATTTTTCCTTACTCAAATTTCCATACTATAATGTCACAATTAGAGGCTGAGATCATGAGAGATCCAGATTAATTAAAAGAAATTGCATAGCAAGTTGCTTCTTTTTTAATTGAATTATCTATTAATTTCATATTCATATTATGGTGTAAATTTAAATTGATTAAAGCTTTGTCACATTATGAATATAATTCTTAGTCCCTGAGAGCGGATAGTTTCATATTGATTTTTTCATAAAGCTAATTGTTAAGTTTTGTTATTTAGGCAATAATTGATTATTCATTAAATAAGTTTTGCATTTAACTATCCATTATAATAATTTCTAATTCATCATAGAAACTATATTATGAATTATATTATCCAATATTATTAAGACTTTAGATCCACTCTGAAGAATTAGATATTAATTCATCAAATAATTATATAATTTTTGACTTTAATTATTTTAGTTCACTCACAAATGATTCTACTAAATCTACATCAATATTAATCAATTTTTAGATTTTTTCCACTTTATTCTGTTAGTTGTCTTAAATCTTTTAAAGTACTTTTTTAATTCCAATTATTTTAGTTTCACCTTCAAAATTTTCCAAACAAATTGCACATAAAAGACGTTCTTCTCTCTTTAAGTTTTTATCTAATAAAACCATTTGAATAGGACTTTTATGGTTTTTGCTGCAATTAAGTTATTCTTCTAATTCTATCATTTTTGGTTAAAACATAATTAAATAAATTAAGATTAATAAATTAACTAATTCTAATTGAAAATCACTTACAGTTATTAGAGGAGGAATTTAATTAGTTTAATATATGATCAATTTAGTGATCTCATTTTAATCTTATTTAAAGCTGAATAAAGAAGTACTTGTCAATTTAATAAAAATATTAAATTTACTATTAATTATTTATTTTACACTTATATTTTGCATATACCTTGAGACATATAAGTATTAATTAAGTTTCCCGAATAAAAAAAAATCAGAATTAATTAATATCGAATTGATTTACATCTTCACAATAAATACTTCAAGATAGATAGAGTTATATTAGAGGTTAATTCTTTCCCATATCTATTATACAAAACTTTTAAAATTCAGTTCCTTAGATTAGAAAGTGTAAAAGAAAAGAATCTAAATTTTTATTATTGTTATTTTAAGACTAATACCTATAAATTGAATTATAATCTAATAATAATAATTATTATTATTATAATCTTATATTCATAATAAAATGAACATTAAAAATTACTCAAGTCTCCTTGTCACTAGGCTTTTCAATTTTAAAACTAATTAATATATTTTCAAATATAAATTATCGATCTTCTCACACACATAATCTTAATAAAACTACAACAAATAGATTTAAGATCCAGATAGAAAATAAAATCTAATTCTTCTTCAAATATTCAAATTCCTTGTTTAAATCAGGATCATGCATAGGTAAATGGCTAAAAGTCTATTTATCACCAAATTTATATTGCTTCAAGCTAGTATGAATCTATCTAAATAACCATTATTAGGTATATACTTGATATTAAAATTACTTTATAATAGTCTGTTTCATTGATTCAATCGATAGAATTATCCTCTAATTTCACTTTGTTTCATCCTAATTCCAGCTTATTCATATTCC
>CAJJDO010000059.1:186830-198832 GCA_905183005.1 Paramecium pentaurelia
ATAATAATTAAATTATTTGTTTTTGATATAAAAGACTGTTTAGAAATTCTAGTACATGGTTTTTAATGGATTTTAATCTGTATTCATAATAGAATATCTAAATTAATTGCAGTCTCAAATAAATTAATTAAAACAAGACTATATTTGGAATATATTTCAAACTTTCAACAGTAGAAACTTGTGCTTTTATTAGAGAATAAACAATATCTTGTTAATATAAGTTAAATTAAAAAAATTTAATTATTTGAAATCATTTGATAATTAGGTGTTAAATTGCGCCCTATATTGTATTATATTTCTAAATTATAAATTAGGCTTGCTATTTTTATTATAAATTCAATTCTGTTAAGAATTATTTAATCGGAGTATCAAAATAGAAAAAATAAATATACATTAAAAAGATTTAATAAATATTTCTTTTGGTTATTATTGCTATTTAATTTGAACCAATATTCTTTTAAATATTAATAGCTTTAAGAGTTCTGTAAATATATTAAATTCAATAGATAATCATTATTTTATATCATTTTTAAAATATGATTGTGGTGATTTTTAAATTATAGATTGATTAATTGAATTATAATTTTAAGGTTTAATTAAATTATACTATTAATTTCTAACAAGTTAAGTTCAATTTATATTTTTTTGTTATTATTGCTTGAAATGGTCCATTATTTTAAATTGATCTAGGATAATATTTCTAATTTATCACTCTTATAATATATTTATAAAATTTTAATGAATTATAATTATAAGAATTTTAATAATTATATTAATTCCTTGTAGGAAACAGCAGGATTTATTATAAATAAAAAATGAATTTTGCTCATTTTTTAAATTAATTTAATGGGAAACCCTTTTTCAAAATTTATCTATAAAAAAACACCTTAAATATTATTAATTGGATTGGATGCTGTTGGAAAGACTACAATTTTAAATCAATTGAATTTAGGTAAGGTAGAAAACTTTTTTACAGGTATCGGATATCAACAAAAAAAATTATAAAGCAAATCTTTTGATATAATTACTTGGAATATTGAAGGACCAAGTGGACTAAGATTGCTTTGGAGAAACTTTTATGAAAAGAGCTAAGCTTTAATTTTAGTTTTGGATTTGACTAATTAAGAAAGATTGATAGAGATCAAAGAATGGTTGGAAAAATACTTAATTGATAATAAATTGAATAGATTGCCACTTTTAATTTATGTAAATAAGATCGATCTTGTTTAAATTAATCTTAATGAATTAAACTCTGAACTGATGTTCGAAAAATTTTCAAATAATTTTCTTATTTAACCATGCTGTGCTATTACAAGGGAAGGACTTGAGGATGGAATTACATGGATTCTATAATAGATTAAATGAAATATTATTATTTAGATTATAATCATTAAATATTTGAATATAATTTTTTATATTTATTTTCATATTTACTAAAATAAGAATTGCATAATAAACCTTAAATTTAAAGTTAATTAACAAAAGAAATCATTTAATTCTCTTAATTTATAAGAATAATCCTGATGAAACTTTTAAACAAAACAATGTTTGTGGAGAATTACTAATTTAAATTTGAATAGTTTTAATTAAAATGTCAGTTTATTATGTTGGTAGAGTGTTTATTCTTGATTATTGGATTCATCATTTATTTTTAAATTTCATTAGATTAATAAATAAAACAGTAATTAACATCACTTTAATGTGGTTTAACAATTTTTAATTCTTTGAATAAGTTTAATAATTATTTTATGATATGATTCTACTTAAGAATTTTTATATATATTCATAATCTAAATTATTCCTTGAATAAAGAATTTTAATTCAAACTTATCCTCCCTAGAATTATATAATACTTTCTTATTTAGGTAATAAGGTTAAATAATTATAATTAGAGAGAATGGCCTTATGTTCTTAAAAACTTTGTCTGTCAAGAGAAATCAATCAAAAAGTTGCAACAAAATCACTTTATATATGAATTTTATCACTAAATATTAAATTATTAGTATTTAGTATAAATAATTCCATCACTAATATAATCTAAATTATTGTATAATATAATATTTTAATGACTTTAATCACTATTTTAACAAAAATTATGAAATTAAACTCTTAGGTTTATAATCAAAGTTTAATATTAATATAATAATATAAGACCCATATTTAACTACTATTATATTTTGTATTAATTAATGTAATTAAGACAATATCCTTTAAAATATTGCAATATTTTCAATTTGATAATTAAATTTACTCTTATAAATATATATTTTAAATTGTGCAAGAAAAATTAGTAGTTGTTATTTAAATCATATTATAATAATCATTATTCTTGATTTAATCTGCTTTCTTATTCCAAATTCTAACTCATTTCAACCTAAGCCTATTTAAGTTCAAGGTTTAAGTTTTTTTGTTTAAAATTTAAATTTTAACACTTTTTCTAACAATAATAATATAAAAGAAACATAAACATAAAAGCTAAAGTAAGAATAATAAAAAAAAGAATAAGATTAAATTTTATATTGCTATTTTATGTTTCAATATATTCTATAGTGACGTTAAAATATATCTTATATTCCTTATACAATGCTAAAAATTCCAAAGTTATATTATGATTATTTTCATCAAATTCTAATTGATATTCTCCCAAAAGATTAAATTAGTTGATATAAGTTTTCATTAAACCATATTAATTAAAATTATTGAAAGATGAATTAAATTAAAACACTGGATAGTAATTCTACCTATAATTGTCACTTATTTAATAGAGCCAAGATCCATTAATAAATTGCACTATCAAATAATTTATGTCTTTAAAAACAATAAATAAAAATTGCTCCTCTAATGGATATATAAACCCACCATTTAATTATGATTGAATAAAACTCTATTAAGAAAATTAGAACATACAAATATGACAAAAATGTTATGAAAAGAGTATCACCCTTATTGAATATGTCTATTCAGTATCTTTATATTATACTCCTAATATATTTATATTTTTAATTGATAATATATCACTAAAACAAGTATTATTAGTATCACTATTTAATTAATATAATATAGTTGAAATAATTAATTAGTTGCTATGTCTTATAACAGTACTGTTTAATTATAGTATACTATCGTTTCTTTTAATAAAAATTAAATAGTTATTCTATTCAAATTAATGTATTAAACCAAGATCTAAATCATCACATTCATATTTCTCTATAATAAATTAATAATTGTCATGTCTTACAATTGCTTTAAGGCTACTTGATTTAATAAGTAATAATTAATCCTATAGAACAACACTATCAATTTTTTCATTTATCTCATATTCATTTTGTTTTTAATTATCATAATATAGTTATAATAGACCATCTTGTTCTAATACAAAAATCAAAATATTTTATTTATTTAAGTAGGCTATTAAGATTTTTTAAGCTTCCACTTATTGACTTGTATTAAATAAACTTTATGTTAATTCATCATAAATTATAAGATATTTAAAATCGTCATTATATATACAAATTGTTAATTAGCAAATCTTTTATTAATATTAAACAATATGAGGCTATATTAAAACTACATAGTATTGATTTAATAATTATATATTTTCTATAGGGCCATAAATAAATTCATTTACATTCAAGTTTAATTATTTATTGAAAGGAGGAACAAATTTTTTTGGATGATTTTCAATCAATTCAGGATATTTCATTATTTAATTAATTTTTAGTTCCAAAGTAAAATTATGTAATATTTAAGTAAAATTTTCAACAAAGTCAACTAAAATTGTCAAATTTATTGATTCCGATTAGTTGGAGATTTATTCATTTATGTGGAATTTATACAATAAAAATGGTAAATGTTCTATATTCTTTTCAGTAGAGTATGATAATAAATTATCCTCTAGATTGTAATTTAAATTAAAAATTTTTATTATTCTATTTAGTTCTAGCATTAGATTATCTTATAATATGAAATATAACAAAAATAATTAATCATTTTAAGTAGATACAATAACAATAGAATTTTAATCTATTTAATAATCTAATGGTCTATAAATTTAATAGTTTATAATTGTAATTTCAGATATCTAAATTAATTCATCATATTCTAATTCGTAAGTATAAAGTATTTATTAATATTTATGTACACAAATGTAGATAGTTTTGTCTGAACGATTTATTGATCCAAAACAAAAAAAACTATCGATTTATATTTTAAATATAGAATTATTCAAATAATTTTTGGTTGCAATTTTATCAAGTTGATAAAATACTATTGATTTTTCGTCATTTATAATTATAAAGCTCTCTATTTAACAAAAATCTGTATATTTACCAATAAAGAGAGATTTTGTACCCAAAAATCTAATTTGTTTATCAAATAAAGATATTGAGCAATTTTTATGATTAGCCACTAGATATTTACCTGTAGAACTAATATTAATTATCTAATTTGTTAAATTCATTCGTCCTTTATATTCAACTTTATAATTAGCTTTATTAATAGATTTAAAGGAGAATATATTTATGCCATAATTATCTTGAGTCACAACGCAAAATAGATTAGATTACTTGAAGTTATAAATTTTACCATTTTAGGAATCACAAGATAAATTATACCTTTCAACTTAATTTGTACTCTCATAATATATTGTTATTAATTTGTTATCTTAACATTAAATATATGTATCATAAGGGCCATAAACAAAGTATAATGATAAATCAATATATCTATTAATTAAGATATTTTAAGATTTTGTATTTGTAATTTAGAATTTTTGATTTTATATAGTTTAAATATAAAAATCTTGTTAAGGAAATATCATTTCATGAAATATAAACAAATCTCTATTCTATGCATTTAAAGTTAAAAAGTGTTTTTATTCTAAAAAAATTTTATTGTTTTATTTTATTTAAATTTCTTTTTGTTCTTAAGTGATTAAATAAACTTAAAAGCAACCATAATAAAGAAAATATTTAAATTTAGTAATTCTATAGTGTTAAAGTATCACAGGAGTTTCATTTAATGAAGAAACTCTATAATTACGAGATATTAAATTAAGTTTCACAATAAAAATATTATCTGTATTATCAATTCCAATTAAATAATTAGAAGAGAGACAATAAATCTATTTGATTGAAAAATTAATCAACTGCCTTATTAAGCCAAATTCTATTATTTCTACATTTTTAGAATAGATTAACATAAGTTTGCTTTGATAAATTAAAAATTATGGAATTTCGTGTTCACAACTCAAAATTATGTACTTCTTAGTATTTTAAATTAAAAATTTCTCTTACTAATTTTTAGATAATTTTATAGTGTAACTACTTTCTATTTTATTTGTTGTACTTTAAAATTATATGCTATGAATTTGAAGTTTCTACATAAATATATCAAACATTATAGTTTCATTATTAAAGTAAATCTATAAAAATCTATCTTAATAAAAATGAATCATTAAAATTTCTTCATAATTATGAGTATTTTTATTAATCTCAAGGATCATTTAACCTTATTTTTCATTATCTATTTGATATATTTCACATTTATCTTTATTGTAGGTTATAAAAAGTATTTTATTAAGTTATTTCATAAAAATAATCTTTTTTTTTGAATCAACACCTAAATTTGTAAAATTGTATTCAAGGTATAACTCTACATCGTTTTCCTAATTGATTGCGTAAATATTCAAAGAGTTTTCGTAGAAGCAATAAACATAGTAATTAAAAGCCTTATTCTCATCAAATTGATTGCATAAACTTGCATTCCTGATTAAATTTGTTGTAAATGTTTTTAATTCAGGTTATTCTAATAGAGTATTAGCAATACTATAAATATTAAATTTTTAACTCTAAGATATTGAAACACATGTTTCATTAACATTCAATAAACTAAATCTAAAAATTTGTTTTTCCCAATCAATCCGTATTTTATAATCCTATATTTCTCCAAGTCCATCAATATTTAAAGGAAACTTTTCAGTTATTTCAAATAATTGTTTTTGTTTATAAAATTCATTATTATTAACATCATCTATTCTTACATCTGATTATATTAAATAGTCAGTTCGGAATTTTTCTATTAAATTAACTCCTGCCACTGATTCAATTTTCTTACATTAATCATTTCTTGATAAAACGGTCTAAAGGAAACAAATACATAGAAAAATATCTGATATATATTTCATATTAAATATTTATTTTCAAATTATTTAAGCAAGTCAAATAGAGAAATAATTCTTAATGAAATGATTCTATGTTTATATAAATAGGAATTATCTAATGTTAATAATCTTTTATTTCAATTTCAATTCTTTAAAAAATTTTATATAATTATGAATTCAAGCCTTTTTCAAAGTCAGTATATTTTTTTATTAATTTATATGTTAAGTCTACATTTTTTGTTTTCTTGATTTTTTATTCAAGATATTTTTAAGAATCAAGAGCTATAATATATTTATACATATTATTGCTTCCTCTTATTCATTATTTACAATTAATATCTTTTTTCATCATAAGAATCTATAGAAATTGAATCAATGTCAATGATTTAATCATAAAACTCAATGAATCCTATTATTTTTTAGGTGAATAAATACTTAAGGCTGATCATATTTTATTTTACACATTCTTTTATTACAATCTGTATCAGCATATATAAAATCATTTTCTAAAGACTTTAAAAAGCATTCACATGACTATTACAATTAAAATTTACTCCTAATTTTAAGATTATATTACCTTAATTGTGTATGCATATATTATTATACAAATAATAAAATACATTTTGTTGTCAAAATAGAAAAAAGTAAATAATAAATGGAAGTGAATTTAAAAAATAAAGAAGCAGAATTAAGTAGAAAAAATATTTCGTGTTAAAATGTGAACAAAATTATATTTTAAATGGCTCGATTATATCAAATGATAATTTTTTTTAATAAAACAGACAAAATACATTGATATATTAATTAAGGAATTCATCTCCTTCAAAATTTGATGATGTCTAGTATAAATCAATTATAAGTTTAAAGAGATTTTTATTTTTATTTAACATTATAAATTTTTCAAAATTTCTAGATATTAAATTATATATCTTTAATTATTAATTTTTTAATTTATTGGATGAAAGTTTAATCCTTAATGATTTAATTTTAATTTTGAGATTATTTAATTATTTAAAAAAGAATAAAGAAGCAAATAATATGAAAATTTTCAAATTAAATATAAATATTATTAAATTATATAAAGCTAATTTTCTGATAGAATAAGTTTTTTAAAGTATATTATTATTTTTATGTAAAAGTCTAAATAGCAATTAAATCAGGAAATAAACACTAATGGGAAATCATTGTAGGTAAAATATGTAATTAACTATGATTTAGAAGAACAAGAATTCACTGCCATTATATACCAAAATGTGTACAGGAATGAATGGGAGTGACTTTGAAGTTTTAGCCCAATCAGATTTGAAGTTAGATTTAATCTAGAAGGCTATTAAGAAATAAATCAAATAATATCTAAAACAATATATTGTATTTTTTTTATAAATCATCAAACTTGTAATACTTTTATAGAACTGAATGCGTCTACAATATCTGAATATTTCTATTTATAATGGCTTAACTAGAGTAATTAAATATGTAAATAAACACCTAAGTAATCATAGAGAATTATGTATCTTATTTCAAGACTTAAAACTTAATATAATATATATATTTAACTAAACTAACTAATGATTTAAAAATATATTTTTTCTTTGAATTAAATTTATGATAAACTATCAAATCGCTTTTTTTGGATAGCATTCTACAGTTTTAATTGATATTTTTTTTTCACTGTTTGTATTAAATATTTATAAGCCACTTTTTGGTCTAAAAATAAATCAAAGATATTACATATAGCTTTTTGATTTGTTTGAGAACAGGATTTATTTCAGTTTTTTGATATTTCTTTTACTCTTTTCTTCTTTCTAACTCAACAAAGTTAATTGTTTTTTAAGATACCTTGTCGCAACAAAATTAGGTCTCAAAGTTTGAAATCCTTTTAATAGCAATTACATAATTTGGAACTTGTACTTTTAATAATAAACTTTGAGAATATCAATTATAAATGGGTAACCCAAAATTATGCTATCTAAAATAATTACAGTTTGTATAATAAATGAAATATTTTATTTCTCTTATTATTCACAAATATATTTTACAGATGCTAAAAATATTGCAATCTAACAAAACTGGGCACTTTTGATATCTAATAAATTAAGCTTATGAAGAATATAAGGCTTATAATTTTAAGTAAAGACTGAATAAATCAATAAGCAAAGACCTAATAATGATGCCTTCAAAAATATATCAGTTTCAAAATATATTAGAATTATTATAATGATTGTTTTCTTCCATAACTTGATAATCTCCCAAAAATAGTTCTTTTGAGTATATTCATTAAATAAATATCCTATATGTCTTCTAAAATTTATTTTGTTATGCTAATCTTTGTTTATGTACAGAAGGATAAGTAAAGATAATGGTAGAATTAATCCAATAATTAATGATCCAGGGATTACAAATCCATAAATCCAAGAAATATGACTCTAAGATCCATAAATTAAGGAAACATCACCTTGTATGTAATTTAAATCTGATATCCTTCTAATTGCCAGAATTGAAAAAAATCTTAAAATATTAATAACTTTTACTAATTTATTAATGAAGCATAATTTTATATATACAAATATAAAATAGTAATTGATATTATTCTACTCTGAAATTTATAGAATTTTAGAATATCTAATAGTTAAAATCCAATAAAAATAATCAATATCTAACAGACCATAATTCCAAACATAACTAAGATTCTACTATAAATTAATTCTATTCCTTAAATTTCAGCCAATAAACATTCGAAAAAATTAGCCATAAAATAAGAAGTATCATTTGATGGTTTAACAATGTTTAAAGATATTGAAAAACTAATATTGAATGTAAAGATGAGTGAAAAAATCCAAAAATAATTAAGAAATAATTTAAGTAAAATACTTTCATGATCTAATATAAATATTTTATTATACCTTGTTGGAGTTTGAATAAAATTTCAGCAAATTTTTAATATTAATTAAGTTTTAACTATACATATAGTTAATTTGTTCTTTCAACACTTCTAATAGTTAAAAGTGTAGAAAAAATAGCCCTTACAAATATTAATTATATTTACCATATTGATATTAAGAAAAACGCTATCAACCTTTTTGAAAGTTAATCACATTATTAACAATCCAGTTATTACTAATTTTTAAAGAATTACCCATCTCCTCTTACATTATATTTATCACATTCTTCACACAATCCTCCTATATGACCCATAAAACAAAGGTCATCACCAACAACCCATCCTCCTAAACAATGATTTGGATCTTTATAGCATAATTCTACATAATCAGTAATCTAACTTGGTCTCCAAAACCCAGGCTTTAATTAAATTTTATTAGATGTAATGGCTTAAAATTTATTTTTATCAAAAAGAGAACATTTCGTTGTATTAAACGTCACTGAATAAAATCCTTATTCGGATTAGCATTTTTGGCACCCAGAGAAAATATAAAATTCACCTAATTGGCATAAAAAGCTGTTAACTCTCATTTTATAAGCTAAACTCTCCTTTTGATATTCTGTTTTACAGTATATTAAAATTTCCTATATTTTATCTTCCTGCTTGTATGGATCTATATTAAATTATAATGAGCCTAAATTAAAGCTTTTAATTTATTGATTAAAACCTATTGTTGATATTGTAATAGATTCAATTATCTTTTAAGATTTAATATCAAAAATTTATTATTGTACATTGCAAGTGGAGTTTAAAAAATTTATTTATTGTTCATTCATACTATTTTTAAACTTTATTGTGAATTCAGTTATATAAGATTAAAATTTTAAATGCTTAGGATTATAAAGTTAAAATTTCAATATTTATTAACCACTAGGAATAAATAAATAATTGGTTTATATTTAATGATCTTAAGATATAATATTATATGGTTTTAATTTTAGGACTTAATAAGTACGATTTTCACTTATTTTTTCTTACTATTACATTTCTAGTTAATTTATTGATAAACATAAGTGCTTAGGTATTTCATTAATATTATTTGAAGCTAATTTTGCAAAATTAAATAAAACTAGAGACTATATAAAATTATTATAATTTAAACTACTATTTCCACTTAAAAAAATACCACCTGCTTCTTCAGCTGAATTATTAATTATTATTGTAGTTTGAATAGTAAATCTATCAGTACCTTCTTCGAAATAGAATCCACCTCCTCTGTAAGAAGCAATATTATTGATAATTTTGGAATTTGATAACTTTAGTCTTAAATTTTACACAAAAATTCCTGATCCTGATCTTCCATTGTTAGAAATGAAAGATGAATGGTCAATCAATAAAATTCCGTTAATTTTTATACCTGATTTAGCCCATATACAGCCATAGTTTTTTATAGAATTCTAAATGCATAATAATTCTGATATTCGAAGCTATTGAAAATCAATCAATTCAAAAAAAAGCAAACCATTCCAACAATTTTAACAGTCATTATTTAATAATAGAACTTTTGAGAAATATACTCTAGTTTGATTTGTAGCAGTCTTCAACTTAATTAAAGATCCATTTTATATCGAATTAGTAACAAGATCATCAAAAAAGGTTTATACAAACTCTTCTTTGTGAATCTTTTAGACTACTTCATTAACATATAAGCTGCATTAAATAAATTCTAATTCAATATAATTATAATCAAGATACTTTAAATTCTATTTATTAAATATGAAATCATTTAAATTTTAGATTATGATGTTATTAAAATATATACTTGATTACTAAATATTGTTCTGTTATATATCCACTATATGCAAAGGATAAAATGTTTATATATTAATAAATCTACAATTCATTAATGTAATCAATTTTGAATCTAATACTTTTATTATTGAAGATAAAACTATACCTTCTATTTGTATATTATTTAAAATTAATTCACATCCTTAGAATTTCATGATTGCATTATCACTAGAAACTTTTTGCATCTCAATTACATTTATTTTTCCAATAGATTAAAGAAAATTCATTAAAGCTTATTCATCCTAAATTATTGTAAAATTGTCAATTTTCACTCTATTATTTTAAGCATTCCGGAAAACAGCTTCAAAATTTATTATTTAATGAACAAGTGAAAAACAATTTTAAGCTATTACATTTTTGAATTGGATATTATTTTAAGTAGAAGAAGGATATATTGAAAAAATGGATGATGATAATTTATTTTAAACATCTATAAAAGTCACATTTTAAAGATTAATTGATAATAAACTATTTTTGCCATTAATTGTAAATGCACCATCATTTTGAACTTTAGAAATTAGTGAATTATAAGCATGAGTGATACTACAGTTTTTTATAATTATTATTCCATCTCCTTATGTAATGATATTAAAAATTTGGCTACTTTATGCAATAATGTAATTAAATTCTCCATTAAGAATAGTAAGTTTAGTAACTGTTGTTGAAAAAGCTCCTCCAATAGTCTCAATTTTGAATGAATTCGAAATAAAATAAGAAATATCATTCTAGTTATAATCCTCCTGTAAATTAATTTCATAATACTGAATCCAAAATTCCTTATCTATGTAATTATGATTCTAAACCTTAAAATTTTCTATCAAGACTTCAGATAAAAATAAAGAAAAAAATGACTAGGAAGAATTTGTCAAAGAATTATTTACACATATGATATTATTCAACATCATGAAACTCTAAGCTGAATTGACATAAAAAAGACTGGCTAAAGTCTAAGAGGGATCTGTATAATATTAATGAAGGATATTCTATTCGAATTTTAAATTATCAATCTTTATAAATTAAGGCTTTTCAGAATATATTTCTATTAGAGAAAAAAATATTCCTAAATTTTATTTTAATAAAATATTTCCCATAAATTCCACATTTGTAATT
>CAJJDO010000059.1:199846-310007 GCA_905183005.1 Paramecium pentaurelia
GATATTCTATTCGAATTTTAAATTATCAATCTTTATAAATTAAGGCTTTTCAGAATATATTTCTATTAGAGAAAAAAATATTCCTAAATTTTATTTTAATAAAATATTTCCCATAAATTCCACATTTGTAATTTATATATAGTCATTTGAATTTAACGTAATCAAAGGATTGGATTATATTGAAATTATTGATTAATCTATGCTAAACTAATTTTTTATTGTAATTTGATTAAGAGAGATGTTACTGAATCCAGAAACTTATAATAATTAGGAGTGAGAAAAACAATGGCTAAAACAATTTGATGATGTTTGAACTTTTTAGGCTTGATGCAAATTTTCATATATGGCATTTTGAATTCTTATAAATGGAACAGCTAATAATGATATGAAACGATAATTTGTAGTATTTCTTAAAAAGATATTTTAAATAACTAAGCTATGGCAGTTAATCGTTATAAGAAACTACTCTTAATAACAAGATAGAGTATTATCTTCAAAATAAAGGTTTTCTAACAAATATGTTACTTATGATGTTGATTATTTTTATTCTGTAGCAAATAAAGAAAAATGTTATATTATATTTTTCCTTATCTTAATATTATTCATCTAAATTTCTGAACTTAAGAGTAGTGATGAGATCTATGAAATAAACTAACTTGATATAAGCTGATTATCCTTCATGAAAATATCATTGCAATAAAATTTGTAATTAAAAATGATGAATTTTGAATTGATAAGCTAATTTGACATAATTTAAATATTGTTGATTGTTAGAATAGTTTTTTCAATGCTATTTATAAGATTTATATTATTAAATATAGAATCTTTAATAGACATACTATTAATAATAATGTTAGTTAATAGATTCTGAACTTGATTTAAACGCACAATTGATGAATTATAAAATTCACATGAATCAATAATTAAATTTTCTATTTGTATTCTTCTTCTAGCATTTTAAAATTAAAATAAAGTAGAATTTGTAAATAAACAATTCTTAACGTGAAAATTATTAATTATTATGTAATCGCTCTAATCTGTACAAACAATATTAAAAAGTACTTAATTATCAAAAGTTATATTAAAAATTGTGATATTTAAAAAATTTACATTAAGGACATTCTTTCCTTATATGGACATTGAAATTGGAGAATTTCTGGTTGAATAAAATTGCATATCAAGTAAGTTTAAATCTACAGGTAAACCCCTATTATAAAATATCAAAGCTAGCTCACTTTCTATATCAAATATAAGATGATTTAATATAATTTTATCAAATTTTAATAGTGACAATTAAAATTTTTCTGTTCTCAATTAGATAGGATTTGATGTGCCCTGAATTTTTAATCTTGTTAATTACATTGAAAATATGTTTTCTTTAACAGTATTGTCTATAAACTATTCAGAATTGTATATTACACAATCTTCCTATAATTGAAGTGATAATGTCCATTATTTAACTCCTATTTCATTGAAATATTGATAATTATAATATTGATCTAAATCAGTTTGGATGACATCCATGCGATTGCAATAAAAATCGCCCTAATTATAATATTAAAAATACATAATTAAATTCTAAATTGTTGTTGCAACTATTTTAATAACAAAATTATGCAATTTTTAGTTTTGGGTCAATTTGAACTTACTAAGAAGGGATTTTCTAAATGCATCTTGAAGTAAAAATCAAATTATCAGGTGTTATCAGAAAATATGGATTTATTGTCTTTTTTATTTATAATATTTTACATTTATTTCTTCTTTAGGTCTCTCTTAACAAACTTGACATAAGGAAGGACAACTAATACATTTTCCATCGGCTTATACTCTCTTAGGCTCTTTGAAGTAATTTAATTTACACTTAGAACAAAAAAACTATTTTTTAATATTATCAGGTTCACAAACAGAACAAGTTTTATCGCAGTATTTTTGGCATGAATTGCCTATTATTTCATATTCTTGTATGCATTAAGTTATTGATAACTTTGGTCTATATACAAAACCAGTAAAAATAGGTCTATTAGGTAAGAATTGAATTATAAAACCTTGAACTAACCATTTCCAAGGTTCTAAAGAATTCTCTTCAAAACATTATTTTGCAGTTACAATAGGGCATTTTATACAAATTCCTGTTTTGGATGATACTAAATAACCATCATCACAGATTAAACATTTTAGTGTTTATTATAGAGTTTGGATGCATTATAAACAATTTAAAATATATATTTGACAATTGATTATTTCGAAAGCAAAACTAAAATCATTAATTGCAGACAATGTGCAAATTTCTTTATCATCCAAATTAATATAGGATCTTAAACAATTTTATTATTAAGGTTTCTAATAAATGCATTATCCTATTTGGAAGTCAAAAATGAATCCTTCAGTACATTAAGCACAACCTACTTTGATCTCTTCATCGATTAGAGAGTAAATTTGATAAAATCCCAAAGTAGTTTTTGTAGGATCATTTGCGAAATAATTAAAACAATATAAACAATGCTGTATTTGACAGGTTATACATTTTTTTTAAAAATCTATAAAACTAGGAGGTTCACACCTTTATTCATAGAAATTAAATTAAAATAAAGTATATGTTGATTCTAAATATTAACAATATAAATTTATTCCTTAGAGTTAGCATTTTAAACATTCTTCTGAGCATGAATAACAATCATTCTCTAATGATTGGCAAAATCTTTTAAATTTAAATATCGATTCAACTTGATCAATTTAATCAAATGATGGATATTTTAAATTGCAATTAGGACAGTATTATATATCATCTCCTATTAAAATATATTACAAATTTTAATTTGTCAAGTATTTTGTAATGTTTCCATTCTTATCTGTGAGTAATATTGTTTCACAAAAAAAAGTTTGAATCCATTGTTTAGGATCTTATACACATTCCAAACATGTTATGACATTGTTGTTGATTATTGATGGGCTTGTTATATAATTTATCAATACCATTAAAAGCAATCATCATTTAATTCAAAATACCCATATAGACATTCTTCTTTCAACGGCTTTTCTTAAATTATATTAAAATTTAAAGTTTAATAATAAATACATTCATCGTTCTAATCAATAGTTCCATATCCACAAATACATTCTTTAAAATCAGGTAAATATATTCTATTTGATGATTCAAAACATGATAGACAATCTACTTTAGTTGGACCATCACATTCCTTACAAGTAGGATGGCAATTTATAATTGGTTAATTGCTATCTGGACAGTTTAGTAACTATAAACCTATTATTGAGATATTTAAATATTAGGATTTAGATTATAAAATATTTCCATAAAGCAATTTTAATTAAACCATATTAAATTGTTTTACTTCTAAATTCATAATATGTTGTATTTAATCATAGCCTTAATAAAATGTTATTGAAATCGAAATAGAAGTGTCTGTTTTTTCTACTTAGATATAATGCCATATTTAGATATCACAATCTATGTTGAATACTTCAGTCTTTAGAAAGGGATTATTTGAAAAATCAATGTTTAGATTTGGGAATGTATAACTATATGTTTTAAAAATGATTTAATTTCCTAAATTTGAGATTTTGTAAAATAACTGAAATGGACTTAGATTTTCTTAAACCAGTTGTGGATTTTAAAAATTACCCGATAATTTAAACAATTAAAAATCAAATTCATCTTAGTATGAATTAATTTCTTTAATTTTTATCCAACTTGATAATAAAAACTATTAACAATTAGTTTATTGGGATACAAATTAAAATAAATCTTATTTTTGTATTATTACATCATCTATATCAGTTTTTGCACTTTATTGACACCAACAGAAATTTTCTTCATTTGATTAAATTATTTCTAAGAAATAGTCAGGATTATTTAACAAACAATCAAGAAGGTAATCCAAATTTCCTGGAAAGTACGAAAGTAAACTATTTTCAAGATTATAAAGTGGTGAATTCTAGCTTACTTTGAAATCTCCTCCTATAATTAAATTAGAATTAATTCCTTCAAAAGGGTAATCAATTTAGAGTTATTTTGAAAAAATCTAAGTAACTTGTTCATAATAATATATAGTGACTTGTTTTTATGAAGGAATTGTAATAAATCCTTAAAAATTCCAGACATATTCATATGATTCTTCATTAATTTGGATTTCCTCAATAAAATCACTGCCATCACTACCTAAAAATTAAAAATATTTTTTGATTGTTTTTTATTCAAAATTGACACATTCGTATTACAGAAAATATACTTAACTATTTGTCTTATCCTAAATTCGAAACAAATGAAAACAACTACTATCAAGTATTCCTATCTCTCCGATTTATACAACATTACTAAGTGGCACATATCTACTCCAAACTCCGAATCCAGCACAATTAATATCGGAATCCATCTCATTTTCTATTGATTAAATAGTAAATGGATTAATTGATGGTAAATTTAGTATGCGCCAGGATATTGAATTCTAAACAACGATTATTGCTAGCAAGTATAATGTATAAATTCTCATTCCTGAAAACTTAAAATTAAATTAATTATGAGTCATTATTAGATATTCAGAAAATATATTTCAGAATTATTTAATATCATTTAATCATCGAATGTATTTAATCAAATTTAATTCTTGACTTTTTATTTTTTTAAATAATAATTAATTCAATAATATCAAGACAAATTTTAGCATAAGACTAAACTAAAATGGAATTAATGGGCAGTTTTGAATTTTATCTATTCACCCATAAGTTTATTTAATTAAAATATCTATAATTATTTCTGTATGGACAATGTAATCTATATCAAAGATATCAATCATATTGTTCTATGTTTATGCTAAAAAATTATGAATTATTCAGAACTTATTTATATTATTGATTATAATTGATATATATCGACTAAAAAAATATATAAAATAATTTTACAAATTCTAAGTATTCAAATTGTAATTATTAGTATTATTTTACCTAAGGATGAATGGAATAAATACAAATTAATTTAGTGCTTTTCAAGTTATGTATTTCAATTTTTATTACATTATACAAATTAATTTTAAGAATTATTACATATTTTTAACAATAAAAAATATTTAATTATGTCTATATTATTCATTTTTTTAATAAAATTTACTTTCTTATTTTCTACTTAGACAAAATTATCTTTTTAGGTTTCAAAATCAAATTTAGAATCTTAATAAAAATTTGATTTTCATTCCTTCATAGCTGATTTTATTATTATAGTTCATAAATACTATTTTTAAATTAATAGTATATATTTTATATGATAATTAATCTCTTCCACAAGATATTAAATATTAAAAAGAAAAATTGTAATAAAATGCTCAAATTGTTTCTTAATATTTTTCAACTTATACTAATAAGCTAATTTATTCTAAACGAAATTGATTTTTTGACTATTATTCTATATCAAAAAATAATATAGCCTATAAGTCTTATTAAAGTTTGCTCTGCTACAATTTTACCATCACTAAATTTCAAAATATTTAGATCTTATTGAAGTGTTAGAACCCTAATTGAAGTTATTTAATTGATTATTAAATAATAACATTAAATAATGAAATATGATAAATAATTTAGTTTTCTATCCCAAATCGTTTGTTTTTCAATTCATTTACACAGTTTTAATGTTCATATTTAGATATATTCAACTTACTTATTACTTAAATATTCCAATGTCTCTAATTCAATAAAACACAAAAAAATTATATTGAACTAAATCATTAATTTATAATATCCATTATTCTAGAAATCTACCAAAAGAAACTATCATTTTCTAGATTCCCATTATAGAAACATTTGAATCATTTCTTCTTTATCCTTGTTTTAAGTATTATACGGAAATGATATCTTGTAATCTTGAAGCAATTAAATGGAAAATTAAGGTCTCGTCTAATCTGAGAATAGGAAAGCATATTTTTTATGATTTATAGATTAAATTTAGATTTTCAAATCATTTCCATATAATTTTCAAGTTTCATCAAGTAACATACCTTTTAGAGCAACTTCTAGTTAGATGAACTTTTCAAGTTGAAAAACGAACAATATGTCATATGGATTGCTTATCATTATTGAGATTAATGGAAAGCAGTATTAGTGTGATAATCTCAAAATATAGTTGTATATTAATTTAAGAATACATTTCCTTGAAAATTCGAAAATGTGTTGTGTTAAAGGTGATTTCAATTAGAGATTATGTAACTATATCATATTTCTAATAATTTTTTTTATTAAATATTAAAAAATACATCCTTAATGATTTAATTTTGAGATTATTTAAGTATTTAAAAAAGCATAAAGAAGCAAATAATGATATAAGAAATCATATAGAGAGAATATCAAATTTAATATTTGGTTTGATGATTAATCATAATGATAATATGAAAATTTTCAAATTAAATATAAATATTATTAAATTATATAAAGCTAATTTTCTGATAGAATAAGTTATAGATTTAAATTCTATTAATTTGTTTTTAAAGTATATTATTATTTTTATGTAAAAGTCTAAATAGCAATTAAATCAGGAAATAAACACTAATGAGAAATCATTGTAGGGAAAATATGTAATTAACTATGATTTAGAAGAACAAGAATTCAATGCCATTACTACGAAATAACTTGTTCAGCTCTTAACTCATTTAAATAAATTTCTGCTTCTTCTATTTCTAATTCTTTTTGAAGGTTGATTTTAGTAATTTTCGGAGGTATTATTTACAACTGAGTTATTGTATTGTATTAATGGCAAGCTCCTTTACATCTATTTTGAAGTAATATAAGAGATCCAAGTAATATAGGTATTTTTAAATCGCAATATAATACATCAAATAAATTATCACTCTAAATCTGAAAACTTTCAGAATTTTGACTTTCCTCTTCTGAATTAGAATTATATACCAAAATGTGTACAGGAATGAATGGGAGTGACTTTGAAGTTTTAGCCCAATCAGATTTGAAGTTAGATTTAATCTAGAAGGCTATTAAGAAATAAATCAAATAATATCTAAAACAATATATTGTATTTTTTTTATAAATCATCAAACTTGTAATACTTTTATAGAACTGAATGCGTCTACAATCTTAATTATTATAATTTTTTTATAAATTTTATTTACAATTGTTTCTCTAAATTATTTTAACATCTAAATATTCTATAGTTGTAAATTTTTGAAATACCTTATTTTCTATAATAATCATGAAATATAAAGATCATTTACTTGATTTATTCAATCAACACTTAATTGATATTCTTTATCAATATGTTAATTTTTGAAACAACTTCAATTTTCAGAAGCAGGATTAATGTAACCTATGATGAAAGGAAATAAGCAGGTCTAAATAATTATATTTTTACAATTAAATTGGGAAGAAAAGTTAGGCAGTTGAGAGTAAACTCTACTTATAAATACTATTGCATGTTGAAGTTAATAAAAATGTTTTAAGTTTAATGAGGTAAAATAAATACATGATTGTTAAAATCATATGATAACTCTTAATAAATTTAAATTATATATTCCTAAATGAATAATTTTCGATGAATTTACATTATTTATTTTACTGTAAAAGGTTTATTAAACTAATTTTATAGTGGCATATACAATTAAAAGTATTCATTTAGTAAAATAATATTATATTTTCAGAAAATTTTAGAATTAAATTATGAACCTTTTCCAATTAGAATTTTATTTCAAATTAGTTAAGAATTATATAATTCAATATATCCTTTTAAATTTAATAATAACCATTTTTAAGTAATAAATATTCTTTCAGATTACTAACTTTTCATAAACTTTATTTATATATTTATTTTATTATATATTTTATTCCGAATAAAATGAATACCACAACATTTTCTTCATGTAGATGAAACCTTTATAAGAACAGATATAATTAAATTTTAATATCATCAATACCAAATATCCAATATTTTTTATTAAATAGGTTTTTCAAATACTTCCATTTTAGTATACTTTTTTAATAACACATAGATATGATATATTCTAACTAGAGCAATTTTTAATCTAAGATTTTATTGAATCACATCATCTAAGTGTTTTTATTACTGAGTTTTTACATTTTTCAAATAAAAATATATTTATTGTAAAAGGAACACTAAATTTTATTATCTTAATTAAAGTACCATTAGTTTTCTCACAAAATAGCAATTAAATTTAAGGTAAAACTTTATTAGTTACAAAATCTTTATTAATTTACATTTTAAAATAAAATTTTGTGAATATATTCAAAAATTATTTTAATCAATTAAATGTGATCTAAAAGATTTAATGTTGTACTATAAGATTATATGGCTCATAATTAAACTAAATTCTAAATGGAGAATGCTTTTTTAAGTTTATAGTTTTTTATCATAAATTATCTAGTAATAATCATCAATTTTGTAACTGTTTTATAAAAATATTTTATTGTTATTGATGTTATGGCTCAACCTCAGTCTTTGAATCTTATTGGAAATTGCTCGAAGTTAAATTAATAGTTATTTATCTTTTATTAAAGTTACACCTCTTATTTTTCTCTTTTTTAATTAACATTACAGGTTTTTGAACTTCTTTTTAAAACATTATTTCCTCTAGATCATCTACCTATGGTCCGTTAAAATATTCAATCGAAGATTTTCTTCAATTAAAAGTATTAAAATTGTTTAAGCTACTGAAAATAAATTAAGAAAATGTTTTAGTTTATATAGTCATCTAATGTTGTTATTCACATCACATTATTTGAAACTTAAAATTTCTAAAAATTATTATTCTTTAAATTTAAAATTTGTAAATCATAAATATCTTCTACACCATAAGATGATTAAGTATATAATAAAGTTGATTATAGTGTATAGCTTCAACAGCAATCAAATATTCATAAGAAATCAATTTTTACTAAATGATTGAGATTTCTTTTTGAAAGTTTTGCTTTGAGTAAATATAATCCTAATATGATAGAAATATAATAGATCCCAAAAACAATAAATGAAAATATTTTCTCACCAGAAAATATTTATTCATAGCAATGTAGATTAAGTATGTTATTTATATTTCATTTTTCCAAATAAAATTATATTTTTAAATTAAAAAAGCATTATTTGATTGATTAAACTTACTTTTCATTATTACATGTAAAGTCTTGACAAGGAATATTATTGTCTGTTGTTTGATAAATAATATTTATAGTATGTATTATTTGGGAATAGTTAAGACTAAGTAGATTAAAGGGTTAAGTAGAAATAGAACCCTAAGTTCTAATGTTAAAATGTGTGCCATACCATATTTAGTCAATAATGTTTATAATATCAAAAATTATACAAAAAGTTTAATTTTATTGGGAAAAATCTCTGAATATGAGGAAAATATAAGTTCAGCGGAATATTTTCGATAGTCGTCGAGAAAATCATAAGAGTAGGGCAATTATAAAAAGAAAAGTAAAAAATAAATTCCGAATTCTTTCGTTATTTAATTGTTGAAACTTCAATTATTAATCACTTAATTTAAAGAACAACAATTTTATAAATAAAACAATTATAGGGGGTATTTATATTTGACATAGAGTTAGATATAATATTTTAAATCTTATAATGATGAATAAATCTGCCATAATTGTATTTTAGAATATCAAGATAAACAATATTTGGATATAAAACCAAATTTTTAATAAAACTTTCTCTTACTGAAACTTCTCTTTCATTGTCATAACTTAGAAAATAGTAAAATATTATGCTAATGTTCATGTAGATTGGCAATCAAACTTGATATTAGAGCATCAGGTAGAAACATAATTGAATAAAAGATTAGATTTTGCTCAATTCTTTATAGTTCAAATCCAAAAAGAAGCAATAAATATATTGATAGATTAAGTAAGTCGAAGACATAATGTCAAAATTCTTAAATTTGGCAAAGACTAGATTAGTTTAAAATAAAAGATTATTATAAACTCCATCAATGATGAGAATATTAGGGGGCAATAAGTTAAAATGACTATTTTGCGTATTAAGTACCAATTAGAACCATTAACAGAGAAATTTATGCTCAACATTTGATTGAATTATATGTGAATGTAAGCAGTCTTTATTACAGAAAATTTTTCATTTTAATTTTGAATAATTCTTGAATTCCTGTTAAAAAGGTTTAAAAAATCTTGAGAGCATGATTGTCAAATAAAAGTTTTTTGGACAATTTTTAGTAAAATTAGCAAATCAATATTCTAGTTCGGAAAAATATCAAATAAGACTTGAGAATAGTCCTTTAAATTAGAACTTGTTTTTCAGGAAGAAATAATTTATTTCTTAAAGATCATTAAAATATTATTTTTTGGACAAAAAACTTTCATTCATCATTAAACAATCCTAAATGCTAATTGTAAAAACAAGATAGCATCAATAAATAGTTTTGCATTTACTTGGATGATGTTACCAAATTGACTATTAAATGCAAGTGGAGTATAAGTAAAATAATAGATAATCTGAAGGAAAATTTAATAACTGTCTAATAATCAAATATCTGATTAAATAATTTTCATATTATTATTTAAATAACAAAGTTTCAAAAATATATATGATAATGTAGTAAGATTGAATTTATGGATAAATATATTTCATGTAATTGATAAATTGACATTTAATCCTCAAGACCTAACGCTTTTAAAACTTATCACTTTATGAGTGTTAGAAATACCAATTAATTTGCTTTAGAAATTGTCTGAATAGTATAAAGAAAGTTTATTGTGATGAGAAAGTATTTGTCAAAATACTTATACTTAAATTTAGTTGCTAAAAGATATTATGAGTAATATTCTGAAATACTTTCTGTGGTAAATTATAAAAAAACTGAAAAACCTCCATTTTCAATACCATAGAATTATTGCAGCAAATTCTCCAAATTCTTCAAGACTACTGTGAGAATGATAGAAAATTTGTAAATGAAATTTTGCCTCATTGCCTGAAATTATTAATTTATATATGATAATAGAATATTTTTACATTTTATAATTAATATATTTTCATTCTCTAAACTTTCTTATTTGTATTTCATTTGATCCATTATCCCATGTGATCAAAAATTCTCCATCATTACTTAATTAACCAAAAATATTATAAGTATCAAATTCAATAAATTTTTCAATTAAAAAGTCACCATTTTCTTTCTTCCTTATTAAATTAACATTTTAACCATTCTTATTCACTAAGAGGCATTTTGATTTTATGAACTATTATGGAAATAAACAATCATCACTAAATGAACCAAACTTTACAAAAATTTCTTTAATCTTCTTATATTAATTAGAATTACTATCCCTCTCATATATATACATTTATTCTTTAAAATAAGGTTAGTATGTAAATTACCTATCATTAATAAAACATAATCTAAATCCAAATATATCTAATTTTATCTTTTATGTAACACTCCATTATTTATCCGACTTTTTTGATTCTATTACTAGTATTTATAAGTCATGTGAACAAGAAATTAATTCATTCTATTGTTCATTTAGGCTTAATGAATATACACTATTAGTGTGATCAGTTATTGTTTATTAACACTGCCATTTATCTTTTTTTATCCAAAATTTAATTTTTGTGTCATGGCTGCCTGAAATAATAAGATCATCAAAGTTGTTCAATAATAAACAAAATATATAATTTTAATGTCCATCCAATTTCTATTGACAATCCCATTATTTATCACCAATCACCTACCATATTATAATTGAATTATCATGGCTGCCAGATACAAAATTATTATTATTGCTCATGAAATTTAATGTTGTTACATGATTCGTATGCTTATTTAGTAATTGTATTTAATTTAGTTTCCCTTACATATGTTGAAATATTTTAATTTCATTATTACATCCAGCTAATACGATAGAGTAATCTTTATTAAAAGTAATAGCTAAACACAATTAATTCTACTTAACTGAATTCTCATTTATTAGCTAAAAAGTAAAAGTGTTTATATTTTAAGCCACATTTTTTTCTTTTAATTCCATATTTATTTTTGTTTAGTTTACTAAATCAATTTTAATTAAAATGATGAAATATATAGACTAAATTGTTACTCTACATTTTTAGCAGGATGGATGAATTTTTTTAAGTTGAAGATGATCAATGTAGGATTAAAATATCTAAACTAAAATTGCTAGGTGAAACGAAATAGATAATTTTATTTATACATTTAATTCTCTAATAATTTAGAAAATCGTAGAAAAAAAATTAAATTCTTCAATTTATTCTTCTACTTTATTTAAAGTATTTTCAAGTCTTTATAGTATTTGGTAAAAAATGATAAAGGTAAAACTTTAATTTATGTTAGTTTATATTTGAATATTATTTTAGTTGTTGATTATAATTTTGTTAATAGCTTCTATTTTTTTTAATATGTATAATATTCATACCATTTTTTGTCAAAAGATATCTAGTTCAATATTTGTAGGATTTTGAAATAAATCAATAATAATTGGAATTTTCGAGAATAATACTTTAATTCGTTTTACTTTTATTTATATACATATATTTATATCTTTTTAACTTTATGTTAAATAAATAATCATCTTCAAAAGATGGAAATATGCAAAAAATTGAGTAGAAATAGATTTCAGACCAATTTGAGAATTGAAATACCAAAAATACTGTTTTTTGGAGATCCTTTTCATTTTTTTAGATTTTATAAAACATCTTTAAATTCAGATAGCTGGATTTAATTTATATTTATAAGCCAAGAAATTAGTGTTGGATTATTCAGATAAATATTACATAAAAAGATTAAGAATAAAAGTGGTAGTTATATTAATATGTTATAAATATACTATTAATTTTGAAATAGTAGTTATGAACTATAATAACAAAACAATGATGAAGCAATGAAAATCAAATTTTTTTACAGATTCTAAATTTGATTTTTAAACCTCAAAAAATAAATTTGTTGAAGTAGAAAATAAGAAAATAAATTTTATATAAAAATAAATAATATAATGAGGAGTTTTCCTGTAATTAATATCAAAGTAAAGAATTTATTGTTGTTAGACATAATTTCATTTGTTTAATGTATTTAGCTTATTTTTCATTATATCCTCAATTAGAAATAATTTTTTATTGTTTTAAATTAAATTAATTATTTAAATTTCGGCTTTAATAAAATTAAAAAAACTAAAGTAATTTAGAATTTTTGTCCTATCCTATTGTTGATACAGAATAAAAATTGTCATCATAAGTAAAATATTTGTTAGAAAATCTTTATTTTGAAGATAATACTCTATCTTGTTATTAAGTGTAGTTTCTTATAACGATTAACTGCCATAGCTTAGTTATTTAAAATATCTTTTTAAGAAATACTACTAATTATCGTTTCATATCATTATTAGCTGTTCAATTTATAAGAATTCAAAATTCCATATATGAAAATTTGCATCAAGCCTAAAAAGTTCAAACATCATCAAATTGTTTTAGCCATTGTTTTTCTCACTCCTAATTATTATAAGTTTCTGGATTCAGTAACATCTCTCTTAATCAAATTACAATAAAAAATTAGTTTAGCATAGATTAATCAATAATTTCAATATAATCCAATCCTTTGATTACGTTAAATTCAAATGACTATATATAAATTACAAATGTGGAATTTATGGGAAATATGTTATTAAAATAAAATTTAGGAATATTTTTTCTCTAATTCTGAAAAGCCTAGAGTTTAGATACATTATAAACAATTTAAAATATATATTTGACAATTGATTATTTCGAAAGCAAAACTAAAATCATTAATTGCAGACAATGTGCAAATTTCTTTATCATCCAAATTAATATAGGATCTTAAACAATTTTATTATTAAGGTTTCTAATAAATGCATTATCCTATTTGGAAGTCAAAAATGAATCCTTCAGTACATTAAGCNGATATGCAATTTTATTCAACCAGAAATTCTCCAATTTCAATGTCCATATAAGGAAAGAATGTCCTTAATGTAAATTTTTTAAATATCACAATTTTTAATATAACTTTTGATAATTAAGTACTTTTTAATATTGTTTGTACAGATTAGAGCGATTACATAATAATTAATAATTTTCACGTTAAGAATTGTTTATTTACAAATTCTACTTTATTTTAATTTTAAAATGCTAGAAGAAGAATACAAATAGAAAATTTAATTATTGATTCATGTGAATTTTATAATTCATCAATTGTGCGTTTAAATCAAGTTCAGAATCTATTAACTAACATTATTATTAATAGTATGTCTATTAAAGATTCTATATTTAATAATATAAATCTTATAAATAGCATTGAAAAAACTATTCTAACAATCAACAATATTTAAATTATGTCAAATTAGCTTATCAATTCAAAATTCATCATTTTTAATTACAAATTTTATTGCAATGATATTTTCATGAAGGATAATCAGCTTATATCAAGTTAGTTTATTTCATAGATCTCATCACTACTCTTAAGTTCAGAAATTTAGATGAATAATATTAAGATAAGGAAAAATATAATATAACATTTTTCTTTATTTGCTACAGAATAAAAATAATCAACATCATAAGTAACATATTTGTTAGAAAACCTTTATTTTGAAGATAATACTCTATCTTGTTATTAAGAGTAGTTTCTTATAACGATTAACTGCCATAGCTTAGTTATTTAAAATATCTTTTTAAGAAATACTACAAATTATCGTTTCATATCATTATTAGCTGTTCCATTTATAAGAATTCAAAATGCCATATATGAAAATTTGCATCAAGCCTAAAAAGTTCAAACATCATCAAATTGTTTTAGCCATTGTTTTTCTCACTCCTAATTATTATAAGTTTCTGGATTCAGTAACATCTCTCTTAATCAAATTACAATAAAAAATTAGTTTAGCATAGATTAATCAATAATTTCAATATAATCCAATCCTTTGATTACGTTAAATTCAAATGACTATATATAAATTACAAATGTGGAATTTATGGGAAATATGTTATTAAAATAAAATTTAGGAATATTTTTTCTCTAATTCTGAAAAGCCTAGAGTTTAGATACATTATAAACAATTTAAAATATATATTTGACAATTGATTATTTCGAAAGCAAAACTAAAATCATTAATTGCAGACAATGTGCAAATTTCTTTATCATCCAAATTAATATAGGATCTTAAACAATTTTATTATTAAGGTTTCTAATAAATGCATCATCCTATTTGGAAGTCAAAAATGAATCCTTCAGTACATTAAGCCCAACCTACTTTGATCTCTACATCGATTAGAGAGTAAACTTGATAAAATCCCAAAGTAGTTTTTGTAGGATCATTTGCGAAATAATTAAAACAATATTAACAATGCTGTGAGCTATTTTCTATTTTTAGTTAATTACTTGTAATTTTTTGAAACCCTTATATAGTTGTAATCAGAAAATAATAATACATCTAAATATCATTTATCAGTTTGGGAGATAAAATATGCCCAATTTATCTCTCTAGTCTATTTGATTTATACTATTGAATTTCCAAGTTAGGAAATTCTCCAATATATACTTCTAAATTTCAATAAACAAATAGTTTACATATAAATTTTAATTTTATAAGTCCATTCTGATTTGTTAAAGTAAGTCTTAAAATAAAGGAATAAGATGTTAGTTAACTATTAATTCTTCTATTGAATTGTTAAGAATATTAAAATTGATTTCAATAAACAAATAGTTTACATATAAATTTTAATTTTATAAGTCCATTCTGATTTGTTAAAGTAAGTCTTAAAATAAAGGAATAAGATGTTAGTTAACTATTTACTTCCCAATGAAGCTGTTAAATTACAAATATTTGTTTCTTCATAAGTATCAAAGTGAGATTAAAAAAATAATCACACATTTTTTTCATAGACCAAAAGACTACTATTATTTAGTAAGTTATATTAATTCTTCTATTGAATTGTTAAGAATATTAAAATTGTTCATTTGATTAAAATTAATTTACTTGAAATGAATAGCATTTTTTAATTCATTTTAAGTTTTTAATCTATAGCTAATAGAATATATGTAATCAATCTGATTTTATTTTCTTGATTTAATACATATTCTTATTTTATTCAGTATTTAATTATAAACAATTTAATTTGTTATTTTAGAGATATATTTTATTGCTACAATAAATTAAATTATTAAGATATTTTCAATAATTCAAGATTCATTCAGTTCAATATAAATTTAAAAATTATAATAATTTATCACTAAAATATTATATTTAGCTTTACATGATTATTTTATTCATTCTCTCATTTGCCATTTGCTGTACACATTTTTGTATAAAATTGCTGTGATTTCTTTGTCTAAATCAATAATTATTGCATATTTTACCTATAATGATTGTTCATTATTTTCTATTTTTTGATCTAATGGTTACAGCTACTTTTACTAAGAATTGATGATTCAACAAGTTTATCATAAATTATTCCAAAATCAAAATTTTTTAGGTTGTTTTTTTGAAAAATAAAAGTAGAAATTTTATCTTCTAAATTTATTGTATTCTGAAATTTACATAAATATATTAATAAAGTTCATAAACAATTTAGTAGAATTCAAATCAATAACTAATTCAATCAGAAATTTTTCTTGATAAATTTTTATAATATTTTATATATTTCCATTCAGACTTTGATAAAGAGTATATTAATCTTTAAATCCTTCTTATTTAATTTTTTTACAAAAAACCATTAATTATTATAGTGTGGAATTATGACTATTTATTATGAATTTGGAAATTTTTCCCATAAAAATTATGATTGGTCATCTATCGGAATATTAACTTTGATATTCAACTATATATAATTTTTTATGTAATAATTTGATTGATTATTATTATTTAGATTCTAAAATAATGAAAAGTTCAAAAATTTAAAGATTAATCTTTTTTCCACTAAATTAAAAATTGAAGAAGCCTAAGATGTGTTTTTAGAATTTTTATCATTTCAAATTTTAAGGAAGGCCTTTATGTTAGAATTGATACATAGTACAATATCAAATTTTGAATCATTATATCTAAATTTCTGAAATTCGTTTAAAACTCTATTAAGAACTATAGTGAAATAAAAATAATATATAAAACCAAAGTAAAATAATCAAATCCTATCTAATTAAATGAACTTCACCATATTTAGATATATAATTATTATCAATGTTCAAATAGAATTTCTAGTAAAAATCTGCATGACAAATGAATTTCGATGCACAACATAAAATGCGCATTTTCCCTTGAGAAACTAGTCTCAAAGGGGGGTTTAAGAAGTTGTCTGTTTACAAGTCCTTAAATCTTACTTTTTTCCTTTTGTTTTGATTTCCTGAATCTCATGGTCAACATTCGTTCCAGAGTGTTGTAGGACGCTATTATCTTTATTTAGAGATGGAGAGGACAACCTTTCAGATGACCCAAATTATGAAATCATCAGACATAAAGTTAATTAAATTTTTTTTTTTTTTAAATTTTGATGTACAAATATTTGTAAATAAATACTAATAAGATACAAAATATTTAACAATTTATTAAACAGATGCTTTAATGGAATCTGAATATATTTAATCATTATTAATACACATTTTATTCATATTTTTCCTGATTAGAATATTTCTTTAAAAGTAAAGGGAGAAAATTTTGTGTTTAAATATTGATAATAAATTGATATTTCCAACATGACTTTCTTCCATTAATCTCAGAACTATCAATGCATTTTAAGTATTGTTTATTTATAGCCTTTAGAAGTTCATCTATTTCAATATAAATGAAATGGTACTATATAAACTGAATAGAAAAATCTAAAGAAATAATTTAAGAATCAAAAATATAGAACAAATTTAATATTTCTTAAAGTATTAAAAATATATATACTTTCATATTCTCAAATTATATATATTCTTAATTTTTTACATATAGCCCTAAAATTCCGAGAGAAATATATCCACTTAAAACAATAAGATTAAATTCATTCTAGCTTTCCTGAAAAAAAATCTATAATTTATTCATATATACATCAATATAGTAAAAATGCATGAGGTTTAGAATGGAGTATAGAAAGGTTTTGTTTTGAGCCCTTATTTGTTTGAAATATCTTTGTTATTTTCACTAATTTTAAGGAGAATTAAAAAATTAATGAAATGCTTTAATGAGGAAGGAGAGGGAAAAGGCTAATTATGAGTTTTGTCTTTGTAATCTTGCGTTAATCTTCTTGCTACAGCAAGTATAGTTCTAATAGTTAGAAATAAAATCTAAAGGTTATTCTAACCATAGGCTCGTTAATGTGTAATTTTGATATATTATAAATTAATATTTTCAAGAAATAAATTTTTTTTGAATTAAACTATTCAATAATCAATTCTATATAGATTAATTAGTTTATTTGAATAGATTTCTAGAATAGTTGATATTATAAATTACTGATTGAGTTAAATTATTTTTCATTTATTGAATTAAGCAAATATGTATATGAAAATTATAAAATTATTTATAAAATATATAATATTAATAAAGACAGGTAAAAAATTTTGAATGCTAATCCATTAAAAATATCACTTATATATAAATTATCTAAACATTAAACCTTAAGATTCTGACCATAAATATGTATAAATATCTATTATTTGAAAAAAATGATATATGATCAGGTAACTTGAATCATATACCTTATTAAATTTAAGACATTAATTATCCATCTTAAGCAGCTATAAAACATAAATTAATTGACAATTTTATAAAATTTAAATTTTACAATCCATTTAGTTTTTAATTATATAACTTCAAATATAGTTTCAAAATTTCATTATAATCTAAACATTTGGAAATTTGATGATGGTAAAATTGAAGCAAAGCTAACTTTTGAAGACATAAAAGCCATATTTATTATTTGATATAGAATTATAGCCTGAAAAATTGAGATATAAGTTGGATTGAAAAATATTAAGGAACAATTTGAGCATTGGATAACTATTTTTCATTAAAATTTTTAATCTCTGTGGAAGGGATAAATAAATCTTTGTTTAGATAAAATATTAAGAGTAAAAATGGTAATTATATGAATTAGTTATATTAAATGTACTTATTTATTTTAAAATAATATTTATGAGTTATATTAATAAAATAATTGGAGAAGGAATGAAATCAAATTTATAAAAGATGACTAATTCATTGGGTGCCTTATGATTCTAAAATTCATTTCATATCTATTTTTGAAAACCAAGTGATAAATTTGTCTAAATTAGAATTAAGAAAATAAACCCTAAAACAATTAGAATGCAAATTTTTACCATATCAATTTGTAATATGAACAACATTTTGTATTCTAAAAACTATGTAAAATAATAATTAATTATTTGTGGTTTTAATTAAAACTGAAATTATTTAATCAAATTAGTCTTTTATAATTTATTATATATTATAAATACAGAAATTTATATTATCTTAATTGGGNGGCTCGTTAATGTGTAATTTTGATATATTATAAATTAATATTTTCAAGAAATAAATTTTTTTTGAATTAAACTATTCAATAATCAATTCTATATAGATTAATTAGTTTATTTGAATAGATTTCTAGAATAGTTGATATTATAAATTACTGATTGAGTTAAATTATTTTTCATTTATTGAATTAAGCAAATATGTATATGAAAATTATAAAATTATTTATAAAATATATAATATTAATAAAGACAGGTAAAAAATTTTGAATGCTAATCCATTAAAAATATCACTTATATATAAATTATCTAAACATTAAACCTTAAGATTCTGACCATAAATATGTATAAATATCTATTATTTGAAAAAAATGATATATGATCAGGTAACTTGAATCATATACCTTATTAAATTTAAGACATTAATTATCCATCTTAAGCAGCTATAAAACATAAATTAATTGACAATTTTATAAAATTTAAATTTTACAATCCATTTAGTTTTTAATTATATAACTTCAAATATAGTTTCAAAATTTCATTATAATCTAAACATTTGGAAATTTGATGATGGTAAAATTGAAGCAAAGCTAACTTTTGAAGACATAAAAGCCATATTTATTATTTGATATAGAATTATAGCCTGAAAAATTGAGATATAAGTTGGATTGAAAAATATTAAGGAACAATTTGAGCATTGGATAACTATTTTTCATTAAAATTTTTAATCTCTGTGGAAGGGATAAATAAATCTTTGTTTAGATAAAATATTAAGAGTAAAAATGGTAATTATATGAATTAGTTATATTAAATGTACTTATTTATTTTAAAATAATATTTATGAGTTATATTAATAAAATAATTGGAGAAGGAATGAAATCAAATTTATAAAAGATGACTAATTCATTGGGTGCCTTATGATTCTAAAATTCATTTCATATCTATTTTTGAAAACCAAGTGATAAATTTGTCTAAATTAGAATTAAGAAAATAAACCCTAAAACAATTAGAATGCAAATTTTTACCATATCAATTTGTAATATGAACAACATTTTGTATTCTAAAAACTATGTAAAATAATAATTAATTATTTGTGGTTTTAATTAAAACTGAAATTATTTAATCAAATTAGTCTTTTATAATTTATTATATATTATAAATACAGAAATTTATATTATCTTAATTGGGTTCTATTTATTCAATTTAAACAAAGTAGTTAGAAATTTTATAATATAAATAAAAAAGTTAAGAATTAATTTTTGATATGTAAATGATATTTATTTATTCTGAAATTTATATTCTTTATAAAATCTAAAAAGGACTCAAAATTAATTTATTTTAAATATTCAGAAATGGGAATTTTTTCATTTTATTTGTTAGCAATGTCAGTTTTTTAGTATTCAATATCCTGGCGAATACTAAATGTACCATCAATTAATCCTATTATTATGGAATCAATAGATGATGATATATATTCAGATTTTAATTGTGCTGGGTTTGGAGTTTGGAGTAGATATGTGCCATTTAGTAATGTTGTATAAATTGGAGAGATTGGAATACTTGATAGTAGTTGTTTTTATTTGTTTCGAATTTAGGATAAGACAAATAGTTAATTATATTTTCTGTAATACGAATGTATCAATTCTGAGTAAAAAACAATAAAGAAATATTTTTAATTTTTAGGTAGTGATGGCAGTGATTTTATTGAGGAAATCTAAATCAATGAGGCATTATATGAATATGTCTGGTATTTTTAAGGATTTGTTACAATTCCTTCATAAAAACAAGTCACTATATATTATTATGAATAAGTTACCCAGATTTTTTCAAAATAACTCTAAATTGATTTCTCTTTTGAAGGAATAAATTCTAATTTAATAATAGGAGGAGATTTGAAAGTAAGTCAGAATTCACCATTTTATCGGCTAGAAAATAATTAACTTTCATACTTTCCAGGAAATATGGAATATCTTTTTGATTGTTACTTTTATGAACCTGATTATTTCTTAGGGATTATATAATCAAATTAAAATAATTAGTGTTTGTGTCAAAAAAATGCAATACTTAAAATAGGAGATGTAATAATATAAAAATAAGATTAATTGTAATTTGTTTCCTAATAAATTAATTGTTAATAGTTTATATTCTCTAGTTGGATAAAAATTTAAGAAATTTATTCACAATAAGATGAATTTGTTTATTAACTGTTTAAATTATCAGGAAACTTTTAAAATCCATATATGATTTAAGACAATCTATGTGCATTTTAATTATTTTATAAGTTCTCATCTTAAGGAAATTAAATGATTTTTAAAACTTATAGTTATACATTCCCTAATTTAAATTTAGATTTTTCAAATAATTCCTTTTTGAAGACAGAAATATTTGACATAGATTGTGATATTTAATTATGGCATTATATCTTAGTAGAAAAATTTGATACTTCTATTTCAATTTCAATAACATTTTACTAAAATTATGATCAAATGAAATAAAATAAAAATTTAGAGGTTAAATAATTTAATATGGTTTAATTTAAATTACTTTATGGAAATATTTTATAATCTAAATCAAACTATTTAGAAATTTCCATTATAGATTTAAAGTTTATAAACTGTCCAGATAACGATTAACCATAGATAAACTGCCATCCTACTTGTAAGGAGTGTGATGGTCCAACAAAAGAAGATTGTCTATCATGTTTTGAATCATCAAATAGAATATATTTACCTGATTTTAAAGAATGTATTTGTGAATATGGAACAATTGATTAGAACGATTAATGTATTCATTTTTTAAATTTTAATTTTATTTTAATTTAAGAAATCCCTCTTAAAAAAGAATGTCTGTATGGGTATTTTGAATTAAATGATAATTGCTTTTAATGGTATTAATATATTATATACTAGCCCATCTATAATCAATAATAATATTATAACATGTTTAGTATGTGTATAAAATCCTAGTAAATGGAATCAAACTCTTCTTTGTGAAACAATATTATTAACAGATAAAAATGGAAATATTTCAAACTACTTGACAAATTAAAATTTGTAATACATTTAAATAGGAAATGATATATAATTCTGTTTTGGATGTGATTCAAAAATCCAACATATAATTAATTTGATTAAATTGAATCGATATTCAAATTTAAAAGATTTTGTTAATCACTAGAGAATGATTGTTATTCATGTGCAGAAGGATGTTTAAAATGCTAACTTTAAAAAATAAATTTATATTGTTCAGAAGAATAAATAAATACTCCAGCCTCATTTTATAAAACTGAATATCCTTGCAAACCTCCTAGTTTTATAGATTTTTATGAAAAATGTTTTACTTGTCAAATACAACATTGTTTATATTGTTTTAATTATTTAGCAAATGATCCTACAAAAACTACTTTAGGATTTTATCAAGAAAACTATTTAGTTGATGAAGAGATAAAAGTAGGTTGTGCATAATGTACTGAAGGATTCATTTATGACTTCAAAAAAGGATAATGTATTAATAAGAAACCAACTTAAGAAAATTGTTTAAGATCTTTTATTGATTTGAATGATAGAGAAATTTGCACATTATCTGCTATCAATGATTTTAGTTTTGCTTTAGAAATGATAAATTGTTAAATTCACATTTTTAATTGTTTACAATGCATATAAACTCCATAATAAACTTTAAAATGTTTAATCTGTGAAGATGGTTATTCAGTATCATCCAGAACAGGAATTTGTCTAAAATGCCCTTATGAAACAACAAAATAATGCTTTGAAGATAATACCTTAGATCCTTGGAAATGGGTAATTCAAGGTTTTATAGTTCAATTCTTACCTAATAGACCTGTTTTTAATGGTTATTTATATAGACCAAAATACTTAATAACTGAATGTTTACATGGATATGAAACGATAAGAAATGAATGTAAAATATACTGCGATGAAACATGTTCTGTTTGTGAACCAAATCCTATTATAAAAACGTTTTTTTGTGGGAAGTGCAAATTAAATTACTACAAAGAGCTTTTGAGGGTGCAACTTGATGGAAAATGTATTAACTGTCCTTCATTATGTTAAGTTTGTTAAGAAAGACCTAAGGAAGAAATAAATGTAAAATATTTTAATTAAAATAGAAAATAAATCCATATTTTATTATAACTCCTGAAAATTTGAAATATACTTCTAGATGTATTTAGAAAATACCTAATCATTAAGTTCAAATTGACCCTATCCTAAATATTGCATAATATTGTTATTAAGATAATTGTAACTACAATTTGGAATTAAATTTTGTATTTTTAATTTTTTAATTAGGGGGGTTTTGATTGCAACCGTCTGAATTATCTCCATACTGATTTAGAAAGATATTATAATTATTAATATTTTAATGAAATAGGGCTTAAATAATGGACACTATCACTTCATATGCAGGAATTTTGTGAATTTAACTATCCTGAATACTTTATAGAAAATACTGTTAAAGAAAACATATTTTCTATTTAATTCATAAGATTAAAAATTTAGGGTACATCAATGCCTTTAAAATTGAATACAGATCAATTTAAATTTTCACTAATAAAATTCGATTAAATCATATTGAGTGATCTTATATTTGATATAGAAAGAGAAATTATTTTCATATTTTAGAATAGGAATTTACCCGTAGATTTAAAGATGCTTAATACGCAATTTTATTCAATCGCAAATTCTCCTATTTCAATCTCCATTCAAGGAGAGAATATCCTTAATGTAAATTTATAAAATATTTCAATCTTTAATATAAACTTTGAAAATTAAGTGATTTTTAATCTTGTTTGTACAGATTAGAGTGATCATATTAAAATTTATAATTTTGAACTAAAGAATTGTTTATTTAGAAATTCTACTTTATTTTTATTGTAAAATGGGAAAAAAAGTATATATATAGAAAATTTAACTATTGATTCATGTGAATTTTATAATTCCTCAATTGTGAATATAATTCAAACTCTAAATTAATTATCTAGCATTATAATTAAAGGAGTGTCTATTAAAAATTCTCTATTAAATAAATTAAATCTTATAAATAGCATTGAAAAAATTAAATTAACTATCAGGAATATTGAAATTGTGTAAATTAGATTTTTGATTAAAAATTTATCATTTTTAATTACAATTTCGATTTTAATGATATTTTTATCAAGGATAACCATTTTATATCAACTTAGTTTATTTCTTAGATCTCTTAAGTGCAAGTAAATTCAGAAATTTAAATGAATAACATTAAAATTTAAGGAAATATTATATAAAACTTTTCTTTATTTGTTATCATTGATAAGACATCCTTTTTTATTTTATTTTAACATTAATTTCAGTTTAAAATTTGACAAAGATTATTAATTAAAAATTATTTTTAGATTATTGATACTGAATAAAAATAGTCATCATCATAAGTAAGTTATTTATTATAAAACCTTTATTTTGAAGATAATATTATCTCTTGTAATTAAGAACAATTTTTTATTACAATTAACTGCTTTAGTTTATGTATTTAAAATATTTTCTTAAAAAATACAACAAATTATCGTTTTATATCATTATTAGCTGTTCCATTGATTAGGATTCATAATGTCATCTATGAAAATTTGCTTCAGGAATAAAAAGTTCAAATATCTTATAATTGTATTAAAAATTGTTCTTCTCGCTCATAATTACTCTAAGTTTCTGGATTCAGTAACATCTCTCTAAATCAAATTACAATAAAAAATTAATTTAGCATAGATTAATCAATAATTTCAATATAATCGAATCCTTTGATTATGTAAAATTTAAATGAAAATATATTAATTACAAATGTGGAATTTATGGGAAATATTTTATTAAAATAAAATTAAGGAATATTTTTTTCTCTAATAGAAATATATTCTGAAAAGCCTTAATTTATATAGATTGATAATTTAAAATTCGAATAGAATATCTTTCATTAATATAATACAGATCCATCTAAGACTTCAGCTAGTCTTTTTTATTTTAATTCAGCTTAAAGCATCATGATATTGAATAATATCATAAGTATAAATAATTCTTTTACAAATTCATCATAGTCATTTTTTTCTATATTTTCATTTGAAATTTTAAAGTTTAGAATCATAATTACATAGATAAGGAATTTTGGATACAGTATTATGAAATTAATTTACAAGAGGAGTAAAGTTATAATGAAATTACTTATGTTATTTCAAATTCTTTCAAAATTGAAACTATTGGAGGGGTTTTATCAACAACAGTTACTAAACTTACTATCTTAATGGAGAATTTAATTATCTTATTGCATAAAGTAGCCAAATTTTTCATATCATTACATAAGGTGATGGAATAATAATTATAAAAAACTGTAGTATTACTAATGCTTATAATTAACTAATTTCTAAAGTTCAAAATGATGGTGCATTTACAATTAATGGCAAAAATAGTTTATTATCAATTAATCTTGAAAATATTACTTTAATAAATGTTTTGAATAAGTTATCATCATCCATTTTTTCAATATATCCTTCATCTACATAAAATAATATTGAATTAAAAAATATCATTTCTTAAAATTGTTACTCACTTGTTTATTAAATAATAAATTTTGAAGCTGATTTTCAGAATGCACAAAAAAATAAAGTAAGAATTGAAAATTTTACATTAATTTAAAATGAATAAGCTTTATTGACTTTTCTTTAATCTCTTGGAAAAATAAATTTAATTGAAATGTAAAAAGTTATCAGTGACAATTCAATCATGAATTTCTAAGGATGTGAATTAATTTTAAATAATATACAAATAGAGGGAATAATTTTATCTTCTATTATTAAGGTTTAAGATTCAAAATTAATCACATTAATGAATTGTAAATTTATTAATATATAAACATTTTATCCTTTGCATTTAGTTGATATATAACAGTAAAATATTTAGTCATCAAGTATATATATTCATAATCTCAATATTTAAAATTTAAGTCATTTTACATTTAATAAATAGAATTTAAAATATTTTGATTTTAATTATATTGAATTAGAGTTTTCTTAATGTAGTTTAAAAATTAATGATGTAGGTGAAAAGTTTTCCAAATAAGAGTTTGATTTAACTTTTTTTGATGATATTTATACTAATTCCAATTAAAATGGATCTTTGATTAAATTAAAAACTCAAGCAAATCAAACTAGAGTATATTTTTCAAAGGTTCTATTATTAAATAATAATTGTAAAAATTGTTTGAATGGCTTACTTTTTTTAGGATTGAATGATTTTCAATAATTTCGAATTTCAGAATTATCATGCATTAATAATTCTATTAAAGATTATGGTTGTATATGCGCTAAAGCAGAGATAAAAATAAACAGTATTTTATTCATTGATCATTCATCTTTTATTTCTAATTATGGAAGATTAGGATCAGGAGTTTTTGTATAAAATTTACGAATAAAGTTATAAAATTCAAAAATTATAAATAATACTGCTTCTTATAGAGGAGGTGGATTCTATTTCGAGGAAGGTACTGATAGATTTACTATTAAATCTACAATAATCATTAATAATTTCGCAGATGAAGCAGGTGGTGTTTTTTTATATGGAAATAGTAGTTTAAGTTAAAATAATTTTGTATAGTCTCTACTGTTATTTAATTTCGCAAAATTTGCTTCAAATAATATAAATGAATTACCCAAATACTTATCGTTATCAATAAATTAACTAGAAATGTAATAATCAGAAAAAATAAGTGAAAATCGTACTTATTAAGTCCTAAAATTAAAACCATATAATATTATATCTTAAGATCATTGAATATAAACCAATTTTTTATTCATTCTTAGTGGTTAATAAATCTTGAATTTTTAACTTTTTAATCCTTACCTTTTCAAATATTTAACCTATCTAACTGAATTCTCAATAAAGCTTAAAAATAGTAGGAACGAACAACAAATAAACTTTTTAAACTCAACTTGTGATGTACAATAATAAATTTTTGATATTAAATCTTAAAAAATAATTGAATTGATTACAGTATCAAAAATAAGCTTTAATCAATAAATTAAAAGCTTTAATTTAGGCTCACTATAATTTTATATAGATCCAAACTAGTAGTAAGATAAAATATAAGAAATTTTAATATATTGTAAAACAGAATATCAAGAGGAAAGTTTAGCTTATAGAATTAGGGTTAACAGCTTTTTATGCCAATTAGGTGAATTTTATGTTTTCTCTGGATGCCAAAAATGTTAATCAGAATAAGGATTTTATTCAGTGACATTCAATACAACAAAATGTTCTCTTTTTGATAAAAATAAATTTGAAGCCATTACATCTAATAAAATTTAATTAAAGCCTGGGTTTTGGAGACCAAGTTAGATTACTGATAATGTAGAATTATGCTATAAAGATCCAAATCATTGTTTAGGAGGATGGGTTGTTGGTGATGACCTTTGTTTTATGGGTCATATAGGAGGATTGTGTGAAGAATGTGATAGATATAATATTAGAGGAGATGGGTAATTCTTTAAAAATTAGTAATAATTGGATTGTTAATAATGTGAATAACTTTCAAAAAGGTTGATAGCGTTTTTCTTAATATCAATATGGTAAATATAATTAATATTTTTAAGGGCTATTTTTTCTACACTTTTAACTATTAGAAGTGTTGAAAGAACAAATTAACTATATGTTTAGCTAAAACTTAATTAAAATTAACAATTTGTTGAAATTTTATTCAAACTCCAACAAGGTATAATAATATATTTATATTAGATCATGAAAGTATTTTACTCAAATTATTTCTTAATTATTTTTGGATTTTTTCACTCATCTTTACATTCAATATTAGTTTTTCAATATCTTTAAACATTGTTAAACCATCAAATGATACTTCTTATTTTATGGCTAATTTTTTTGAATGTTTATTGGCTGAAATTTAAGGAATAGAATTAATTTATAGTAGAATCTTAATTATGTTTGTAATTATGGTCTGTTAGATATTGATTATTTTTATTGGATTTTAACTATTAGATATTCTAAAATACTATAAATTTTATAGAAGAATCATTTCAATTACTGTGTTATATTTGTTTATCTAAAATTATGCATCTTTAATAAATTAGTAAAATTTGTTATGAATTTTAGATTTTTTTCAATTTTGGCAATTAGAAGAATATCTGATTTAAACTACATACAAGGTGATGTCTCCTTGATTTATGGATCTCAGAGTCATATCTCTTGGATTTATGGATTTGTAATACCTGGATCCTTATTAATTGGATTAATTCTACCATTATCTTTATTTTTCCTTCTGTACATAAACAAAGATTAGCATAAGAAAATAACTTTTAGAAGACACATAGGATATTTATTTAATGAATATACTCAAAAGAATTATTTTTGGGAGATTATCAAATTATGGAAGAAAACAATCATTATAATTATCCTAATCTATTTTGAAACTGATATATATTTGAAAGCATCATTGTTAGGTCTTTGCGTATTGATTTATTCAGTAATTGCTTAAAACTATAAACCTTATATACTTCATAAACTTAATATATTAGATATTAAAAGTGCTCAGTTTTGTTAGATTGCAATATTCTTAGCAACAGTAAAATATATTTGTGAATAATAAGATAAAAAAAATATTTCATCTATCATACAAATTATTATCATTATCGATAGCATAGTTTTGGGTTATCCATTTATAATTGATATTCTAAAAGTTTATTATAAAAAGTACAAGTTCAAAATAATGTAATTATTATTAAAAGGATTTTAAACTTTGAGACCTAATTTTATTGTTAAAAAATATCTTAAAAAAAAAATAAGTTTGTTGATTTAGAAAGAAGAAAAGAGTAAGAATAATATCAAAAAATTGAAATAAATGCTATTCTCAAAAAATTAAAAAAGATATTAGTAATATATTTGATTTATTTTTAGACCAAAAATTAGTTTATAATAATTTAATACAAACAGAAAAAAATTAATATAGATAAAAACTGTGAAACTCTTTTAAGAAAAAGTAATTTGATAATTTATTATAAATTTTATTTTAAAAAAATATATTTTCAAATGTTTAGTAAGTTTAGATAGATATCATTTATAATGAGTTTTAATAAAATAAATAATTATCTATGAATATGTAGTCATTTGTTTATATATTCTAATAAGATTAGTTAAGTCATTATAAATCAAAATATTCATAGATATTCATTATAGTATTATAATATTGTACAATAATATTTGGAAAATTTAATCAACCCTTATTGATAAAATTTGATTCCAAATGAAGTTATTAATATATATATTCGAATTGGTAAAATTAATTTGCATAAAAGATTTTTAAATGCAATTAATTCGAATCTAAAAAATAGATTTTTTTAATAGTTTTTAAACTTAAAAATATATAAAATACAAATTTTATTTTGTATCCTTTTTATTTATAAATTGTTTAAAAGTATATTTAATTATTTATGTATTTCTAAGAATAATGATGTATATTTATCATAATATTTATTTGATCACTTGTTAATTAACAGATTTAAAAACAGAAAGTATTCTTAATGATTTCGAATAAATTGCCTTTAATAATTTAATAATGATTCTACAATTGTAAAAACAATTTAAAAATTGTATATTAATGCCTATTTCTAAAAAAATCAAGATTTAAAAAGTATCTCAAGTTTAAATGTTTTCAAGGATAAATATTATTCTCAACTTTAATATTTAACATTTTCAAATTCATTCATAGCAATACCAAAATCATAAATACTTATATCATCTCTTAATAGCTGGAATGCAAAAAAATTTATACTTAAAATTGACTTAGTTTAGGTTTATGTTACAAATTATTAATGAATAAAAATGAGAACATACTATTTTTAAGCAATTTTAGTGAAATTCGCATTTTTTAAAAATAAATAATTGGATGGAAGTGTATTGATACATTACAATCATTAAGCAATAGTGATACAATTAAATAATTATGTTTAAATTTTGAGGAAAATCATTAAGTAATTCATACAAGTATTGGATATAGTGGATCACCCATTATTTTAGTTTATAGAAAAAAATCGAGAAATAAATAAATTTAATGGGTAATAAAATAAAGAATAAGTGAAGAAAATGGAATGATTTGTGCATTTATAAATAATAATTAATTTCTATTTTCTGAAAATTACGGTTTATAATTTTATACACAAAATAAAGATAATTAATGCAAAAATTTTAATAATTTTCTTTTATCTAATTATTAATTTACATCTTTTGAATTTTATCATTAAATTAGATTTTAACCAAGAATGAATTAAGCATAATACAATTATAAGAATAGAAAAAATTAAAATAAAGATAATTTAATCTAAATTGACTTATTTAAATTGCTAGAAGTAGATATAAAGTTTTCTAAATTCAAAAATTAAAGTCTATATTTGGTTATTTTATAAAATTAATTAAGCAAATCAAATTGTATTTTGAAATAAACTGAAATTTAAAATTCAACAGATAATTAGAAAATAGAATGTTAATCCTATTAAGTATCTAATTTTCTTTAAATTAATATTTTTGGATTAAGAATTTCATTAAAAAATTCAACTTGAAATTTTAAGTTAATAAATTAATTGTATTTATATTAATTGAATTTATATATAGATATATAAATATGTTAAATTATTCTTAATAAAATTTAAAACATCAATCTTATAGATATCAGATAATATATTAATATTTGAAATATAAACTAGGGTACTAATAATTTTTAGTATAATGAAATTAGTAATTACAGACATTTTTTTATTGGAAATTTTGGAGATTTGATCATAACATTTTTGATATTTACATAGAACTTATTTTTATTGAAATATCCATGTCAGTATACATTAGCTATTGTAGTATTAAATTTTAAATAATTCTTAGGTTCTTAAAAAACACTACCTCATATTTTGGATTTAAACATTTTAATTGTTTTAATAATTTATTAATGAATCATACAAATCAGATAAGTAATGTTTAAATATTCTTGAAATATTTAATCCTTGTTGCTCTTATAGAGATATAAAATGGGTGTGAATATTAAAATTATGAAGATGGATTGATTTCTATTAAACACCCAATGGCAATATATAATCTAGAAATAGGATGCTCAGAAACAACAGATGAGAAAATATATAGTTTTGGATTTTGGAGTCTTTATATTCCATTATAGGAGTTTCAGAGTTTTCCTTAAGTTACATCTCCTTTCAAAAATAATGTTACTGAAGATGGATAATTAATATTTATGTTGAATGAAATATTCAAAACAACATTAGTAGGCTATTTAAGATTTGATTACACACATCTCTAAGTAATTCACACGATATTGGTTTATAATCAAGAATATGTTGAATAAATATAATTCATATATAATGCTGAAAATTATGAAGGAACTTGGTTATTGTGTTTTATTGCTATTGATACATAAAAAGAAGAAATAAAATTTGAAATGACTGGCTAAGATTCAATCTCAACAAATTTCAATTCAGATTAAGAGAAATTTCAAATTATTTTGGGAGGTCGAGGACATGTAATTAATAAATTATATTTTATGATAGATTTTTGAAACGTTAAACTTAAATATATTTAGAGGAAGGTTGTCAAAATTGATATAAATAGTGCCTTGTGCTTTTGATAAAAATACATTTGAATATATATCGTAATATTGCATGATACCTGAAAAAATCATTTAAGAATAGAGTGTTTATCTAGTAAATTAACTTTAAATATTTGATGGTGATACATTACTTCAAAGTAGTATTGATCAATTAGGCAAAAAGTACTGTTTATCTGGTTGGATCAAATATGACACATCAAAGGTAATTGTAAAGAGCATTTATCCTTTCATTAGATTAACAAATCATAAAAACTATAATAAATAAAAAAATATAGGAGATGAATTATTTAAATTTGAGGTTTGGTTATATAGTTAATTATAATACTTATCCTAAATTGTTGTTCAGGTTGATGTTTATGATATTCCAAAAAGAGGAAACCAGGCAAATTTAGTTGAGATAAATGGATAAAAATTATTATTTGATACTAATAATAACTATTATTTTGAAGGATTACAAAAATGGCATTTTATTAAATATGAATATGGGAGAGAATCTGATAATTAAAAAATGTTATTAGAGATTTAATTTTATAATGAATTGAATTTGAAATAAATATCTTTTGGAAATAGTCGTTATTAATCATCCTTTTTAAATTCAATAATATATTTTTATATAGGAGGAGATGATTTTAATACTGATTTACTTTAAGCATCAATTTATAATTTAAAATTTGAACACAATTATCATTTAGATAAGATACTTTTATATGATGGTATTTATATTTTCAAATCCTTTTAGCATGTCATTACTCATGTTAGGAATGTGATGGACCTATGGAATAAAATTGTTTATCATGCCAAATTAATTCATATAGAATATATTTACCAGAAGAAAAAAGATGCTAATGTCAAATAAATTATTTGAATTAAGAAGGTCAAATGTTATGTAAGAGATATGAGGATGAATTTTCATCAATCATTAAATTTTAAAGAGAAGTTCAGGAATAAATGATTTGTCACTTTGGATATTTTAGAATATTTTTGAATACAAATGATTACATTTGTGTTTAATGGTATTAATATAATTTATTAATTTAAATAGTCCTTAATAAAATAAATTTGATTTATTATGTGTAGATTGTTATTATAATCCTTAATAATGGTATTTGGAATCAGTATGTAAATTAGATTTATTGGTTATGTAATAAAGTTTTGGTAGCTCATATCAATTAAAAGAAAGAGATAAATAAGAGTATGATCTTTATTTGATTGATTTAACTTTTACTTTAGAATTACATGAAGGTTTTTAAGAATATTGTAATCCATTATTAGATGATATAAATTGTCATTAAGTATAATACATGCATCTAGGAAAACAAATTTATGTAAAATGTAAACCAAATTATTATTATTTTGATGATGATTGTCATAGAGTGAATTCTACTTGTTAAAGAGTAGATAAATTAGGGAATTGCATACTTTGTAAATCTGGTATGTACTTATAAGATAACCTTTGTCTCTAATGCCCTGAAGATTGTAATTAATGCAATTTCAATATTTAAACGTAAAAGCCTAATTGTATTTCTTGCTATGAGTAATTTGCTGTTTTTAATGGATTTTGTAAACAATGTGGTTCTTATTGTTAAGTTTGTTAAGATTATTATGATGAAATAATGGACTCAAATTATCTGAAATGCTATAGATGTATTAATGATTAAAAATACTTTATATCTTTTGACGGAATTAATTGTCAGAAGAATTAAATCTAAAATTGTCAATATGCCTTCTAAATTCTATCAAATAACTATTAAATTAATACTTTAGATTATTATTTTTTACCAATTTCATTTCACAAAGATATAATTACTGTTTGTGGTAGATGTATTGTGCCTTATATTTTTGATATTAAAACCTAGTAATGTTTATTGGGAGAAACAGTAAATTGTGAATTTGGTGTTTAAAAAGAAATATTTGGATTATCACCAATTGGTATTGAAATAACATTGGATGATAATAAATATGACTCTTAAGTAGATCTAGACCAAGAGGATAATGATGATCAAAATGGATAGAATGTCAATACAGAAAATATAGATCCAATTATAATAGAACAAGAAATTAGTTTAGAACTTATTGATGATGTCACAGAAATAGAACCTGATATTAGTATTGAACCAGATCCTGAAATAACTGAAGATACTAATACTTCTTATTTTTAATAATATTGTTTGATTGCATAAGACTAAATAGATTCTACAATTATTTAATTTAATAATCTTTGCTCTGGTCATGTTTCTAATTGTGATACTTGTTTACTTGGTAGAACAGAATCTTAAATTACTTGTTTAGTATGTTTACGTGGATATTATGCTGAAAAATTGTCAGGAAAATGTTATTTATGTCCATAAAATTTAAATTGCTTTCAATGCTATTAATAATAAAAACTATAAAAAGATAATTGGAAGGATAAAATAAGAGCATTTTATAGATATATAATTGAAAATAATAATGAACATCCATTTACATTATATGGATAAAGTTAGAACATTCAAGATTATGAAATTGTATGTAGTACTTGTAAGTTTGGATATGAATTAAAGTAAAATAAATGTATTCCATAATGCTCAGAATTTTGTTAGGAATGTTAATTAATTAATAATGAAAATAAGTGCATTAGATGTTAATTTGGATTGTAAGGTAGACAATTAACTCTTTATAATAATTAGTGTATTCAATGTCCTTAAAATTGTGCTTTATGCAAAGTTAGGTCTTTATCTGAAATTAAAATGATAAATTCATTATTTGACAATATTAAATATTTATATAGTGCTTATTAATGTTTAAAAAGCTTTCAAGATCAAAATTACTTTTATGATTAAGAAATAGGACAGTTTTTATAATGTTCATCTGAATAAATAGGATGTGTAAATATATTAATTCTACCAATTAATTTATACTGTTCTTAAACCCTTTATGATGCAGAATTGAATAAAAAATAAAATGAAAAAGAAAGAAAAAAATTTTATTAAGAGAATTTACATATCAATGATTTAACTTCAGGTTAAAGTTTTCATTAAGTATTCAATTTTAATTTTATTAAATTTAGTTTGAAAATGATTAATTTTACTAGTATGGAATGGAATAAATAATTAAAACGATTATTATTAAAATTACAAGTCAAGGTGAATAGGTTTGTTTACTTCCAGATAATGCAGTCATAAAATAGTAATTTAGTTAAAACATATTTTCAGCAATGTAAATTTGTTTTATATTATATTTAGAAATGTTTAGATTGAATTAAACTTTTAACATTACACTGTATTTTAATATTAAAAAAATTTGAGTTTTGTTAATTTCTAATTAATATCTATAACTGGACTCGTTTTAATGCCAATCCAAAATAATTATATTAAGTAACTACTATTTGTTAGTATTTTTAAGTAATAAATAGATTTAAATTAAATTAATTATTGTTAAAAATAACAAACAAAAGATTAATCAATTATTTAAATATAAAATGTTTCAAAGTTGATAATTAATGATTTTATTGTATAAGATCTATACCAAACAGAAGTTTAATCACTAATCAATATTACAAGCACTATTTATCCAAAATATATCTACTTAAAAAATGTAAGAATATTAAATTCTATATTGTCAAACCAAATTACCTTATTATTATTTCTAAATTTAAATGACAAGATTTAAATAGAGAATTTAGTGTTAACTTCTCTTTTTAACAATTCTATATTAATAGAGTCTAAAAATATTGAAGAATTATAAGTAGGATAAATAAAATTATCAAATTTATCAATACAATCCTCAAACATTTTGAATTCTTAGACATTTGTTAATTTAAAAAAATTTTAAAAAGTTGAAATTATTTCAATATCATTTTTTGATACAAATATTAACAATTCTATATTACTTTATTTAAATAATCAAATCAATTTGATAAATCTAATCATAAGAGTTTGTAAATTTTAGTATAACTCTACTGCCATTACCAATTGCAATAAAGTGTTATATGGGAATTTATAATTTACATTTGAAAATATTTCTTTTATAGAGAATGAATATCATTAAACAACAAAATTCATTCAATTGAATAAGTAAAATAATAATTTTAGTGAATTATCTATAAAAGAATTAAAAATATTAAATAATTTTGTGACTGAGATAACATTTGATTTTGATTTTTAATTATTTGATTCCTCTCTATTTTATTTTTAACTTGATAAGATAATACTTAAAGGAATTAGAATAGAAAGAGGATATGGTTTAATTGATATGAGTTTTGTTAAAACTACATCTCTAATTATTCATAATATCTATATAACATAAGGGTATAAATCTTAATTTTTAGGTTTACATTAATATTTAGATTGTTAATTATAATAAGTAAAGGGCCAATATTATTTGCAATCACTATATATTTATTCATCTTGTTATTTAGAAATTATGAATATTGTAATTGAAAAAAGTCAATCATATAATTCTCCAATAATTTTTTATTAATCAGCTGATTCTTAAATTCAGAACAATTAAGAATAAATTATAATTACAAATTGTATTGCTTAAAAGAATTTACTGCTATTAACTTCAAATATATAATAAACATCATTATTTTTCATAAATTCTGTTTAAAATTCTACTATCAAATTTAGTAATTTAACATTTGAAAATAATATTTTACATGAATATTATTAAAATACCTTAAAAATGTCAGCTAGTTTGATTTATTTAGAATGTTAAAATTGTTAAATGTAAATTGGCGAATCAAATTTCAAAAAAAACTTTGCTTCTAATACTTCAAATTCTATAATTTCAATTAAAGTTTAATAACTTAAATTATATAATTGTAAGTTTAGTGAAAATAGCTTATTTCAATATGATATATTTAAATAATATTTATTATGGGGATTTTAGGATTATGATATTGTACATATTGAAGATTTAAGTAAAATATTTAATATAAGATCAGAGACAGGTAATGGATATTTTGTAGTTGAATAATTATTTATTAAAAATAGCATTTTTATTTCATCTTAAGGATTTGCTGGAGCAGGATTTTCTATAATTGCATAAAATGATGCTAATATATAAATTGAAAATGTTAAGCTGTACAATATTAGCACTTATTTTATTGATTAAAATGAATTTGGAGGTGGAATTTATATTAACAGTAATAATGTAAACTCAATTTCTATTAAAATATCTAATATTTAGGCTAGAAATATATCTTGTAGATATTAAGGTGGCCTAATTTATATAAGATCTGGATTTAATAATATCTATCTATTGATTAATAATATATCTGCTTAAGATATTTATTCTCAATCAGGATCAATTTTATTTGTTTAATTTTCAATATTATCCTAGTATTAATAGAATATATACATCAGTGAAGTTGAAGTTAGGAATTCCTTTATTGGATATTTAAATTTTTTAGAACTTAATAAAAACTTAGAACATTTAGAAGAAAATAAATTATTATTTAATAGAACCCTTATATATATTGAATATGCAACTAAAATAATTATTGAAAAATTAACAATCTAAAATTTAATTTATGAATCAATGGTTACATTATTAAAATCATAGAAAATATAATTAAAAGATATTTAAATTTCAAATTGTCAATTAACTAATAATTTAATATACATATCACCAAAATAAAGTAATAGATTATTTTATCATAGTGACATCTTCAAAAATAGCTTTGGAGAGGATAGCAATTTCAAACATCCTTATTGGTCAGATAATTTCAAACAATAAGTGCGAGTATACAAATCAACAAAAATAACTTATATATTTTTAATGTCTTAGTAGGTTTGTATAAAGTTGTGAAGTATTAGTTGAATATGATAAAAATGAAGAATTGAAATATTCTTATTGTTTGTTGAATTAATTGAAAAATAGATTCTAAAATTAAAATGGAAAAATTGGATTAATTTAGATAGATGAATTTTATCATTAAAATTTAAATAAGATTCGCTAGATAAGGATAAGAAATGTATAATGTCAATTATGCAATTATGGGTTTATATTTATAAATGCTGTTGATAATGATAAGTAAATTTATACATCAGAAATACATTAGGTAAAAATAACTAATTGTTCTTGTGGTATATAAGGTTGTTTAATTTTGAGTAAGAAATCTGAAAATTAAATCAACAAAAGAATATTATAAAGAAATAATGTTTAATTATTGTAAAATACATTTGAAATGTTGATTGAAAATTATGTTTGTTTAAATAATACTAGTAATGTTGGTACTTGTTTGAATGTTAATAATTTAAAAGTTTTGGTTTAAAATTGTCATTTTCATAATAATTCAGCAATACAATTTGGAGGTGCAATTTTAGTATAAGATTAATAAGAAATGATATTAATTAATAGTTCTATATAAGACAATTAAGCATAAATTGGTGGTGGAATTTATTTGGAGAAATAATTCGAAGTTAATTATAAATTATTAGGAACAGTAGTTAATAATAATAAAGGGCTTTTATTTGGTAATAATGTTGTTGGAATACCTTAAAGATTGGCTATTAAATTTGCTGAATATTAATAAATATTGTAAAATAAAATTATAATTAATAATGAATAATTAGTTGTAGATTAAACTTTATTGAGCAATATAAAATAATTAAATAATATTAATTAAGATATTGTTTATTTACCTAGTGGATAGAAGATTTCAAACTATAAAATTTTTAATTTAAATTCTAGAAGTTATGTGAAACATGATTTTGGATTTTAGATAGTTGCTTTAAGTTTGAATTATGAAATTATATAGAATTTAGATGGTACATATTGCACAATAAATAGTTATCTAATAAATTTAGATAACAATCAAAGTGAAATTAAAGAGAATTAAAATAAATATTTAAATATAGATAAAGTTGAATTTAATACATCTACATAAAGTTATAATTTAGATGATTTGATTATATATTTTGATAATCAGACTCCTGAAAATATAATATTATAACTTGAATTTTAATGTAATTCAATAAGAATTCCAATATTTAATTACTCATATCCATTTAATATGTTAAAGGAACACAATAATTATAAATTAAGAATGAATATTAGAACTTTGTAATGTTAATATGGTGAAGTAAAAAATTAAACTGATCAATCTTGTCATTAATGTGATTCAAATTAAGGTTTATATTCATTATTAAGAAATTAATATTAATGCGAAATTATTGATGAAGTATCTACTATAAGTGTTAAATAAGCTATGTTGAAATTAAGAATTGGTTTTTGGAGACCATATTTTGATACTAGTTAAGTGAGTGAATGTTTTAACTTACCTAAGAATTGTTAGGGTGGTTGGGTTGAAGGTGATACTTCTTGTTATCTTGGACATATTGGTGCATTATGTGAATAATGTGATTTAAATAATATAAGAGGTGATGGTGAATTTACAGTAAGTGATAAATTCTCTTGTAGTTCCTGTTAAGAAACGAAATTAAACATTTTATTTATCACATTGATTAGTATTTGGTAATAATTTCATTTTATTCATAGGACAATGATATCTATTCTAATATCAGTTCAAAGTACAATATAAGCTATATAAGAAAATATGAAGATCATAAATATTATAAATATGGGATTTGCAATTTGTCACAATAGAAATTAATCTGCAATACTTTTAAAAATGTTTACTAACTATTTATAAATAGTGGGATCGATTACTACATTCTAATTAAATACACCAAAATAATTAGATAATACAATTAATATTTTTGGTAATCCTATATAAAGTGTCTCATATTCTTTAGATTGTTTTCTTTTGAAATATTTTTCTCTTGAAATTCATTATTCTCGAGCAATGTGGTACATTATAATGCCTTTCATATATATTAACATTTTTATATTCCTTTATTTTTTAGGAGTTAAAATCAAAATATTTAATTTTGATAAAAGTGTTATCTCTACAACTTTAATATACATTTACATCTATTTATAACCTTGTTTAATAGCTGGTTTAATATCTTTAATAGCTTATAGAACAATTTCAGGATATTAGTGGATTTCTATAAATGTCTCTTATAGATATGATACACAATAACATTTATTTTGGATGCTTTCATTTTGTTTACCAATTTTATTAATATTGGCTCTTTTTGTGCCAGCATTCTTTTTCTATGGTCTATATTCTAATAGAAATAATCTTGATAATAAATAGGTAAGATTACATTGGGGATATTTGTATAACGAATATACTAAAACAGCTTATTTTTGGGAAATAATAAAAATAATAGAAAAATAGTCAATTATTATATTCCTTACCTATTATGATGATAATATAATAATAAAAGCAACAATTCTGTTATTAATAATATTAATGTATTAACAATTAAATTAAAAATATAAACCATATAATTTAAACAATTTAAATAAATTGGATTATTAATCAGCTAATATTTGTTTGATTTCATTGGTTCTTGCAACAGGAATATATGGATCTCAATAATCAGACAATTATGAGATAACATTGCCATTTTTAATATTATTGACAATAATCAATTTCCATTTTATTTATGTATTAATAACTAAGATAATAATTGAATTCCTAAAGGAGAAGAGTTCAAATTATGAAATTTTATTTGATACAATAAGAGAATTTATTAAATCTTATATCCCCTGTATCCATAAAGTTCCTTATTTAAGGAGATTACTCATAAATAGAGCATAATAAAAATTAAGGGTAAATTAATATTATTATAAATTGAAAAAATTCTTAATTCCTCAAGCTAAAACAATTATTAAATACAAAAATCAATAAATAAATAAATAATTATATGAAAAACAAATTGAATCTACATATAGATTTTCATCTTCAAATAGAGACAGATAAAAAATGATAAAATTTTCATTTAGAGAGAGTTCATCCTATACATCCAAATAATCTTATGCTTAAATAATTTTAGATTAAATGTATTAATTATAATTAAATAATAGAAAATAAAAAAATTAAGAATAATTACCTGATATCTATGATTATATTCCTGAAAATATAGACAAAGATAAACTTGAATCTAAATGAAAAATATATTATTTTATAATTATCAATCATATTTCTTCTATTATCAAAGATTCTCTGACAAAAACTGCTTTTTATATTATAAAATTTAATACATAAATTTTAATTCCGGTGTTCCCTTTTTTAAAAATTAATATCTTAATAAAACATGTTATAAGTCTAATACGACAATATTTCAGAGTTTGAAAACAATCAAAACAACGGTTATTATGATGAAGAATCCAATGTCAACATCTTCACATAACATTAACTTGGCTTATTCAAAAAACCAAGCTACTTCATTGAAAATGAAGATCTTAATCTAAAGAACAATCATGAATGCTCAACAGCAGAACAGACTGAGTCTTCTGAACACTCAGATAATTCTTTTGAACACATTCCTTCTCCAAAATTTCCTTCAAAAGAACTTCCTCCTCCAATCAATGCTGATGAACATTTGTTCAACTTAGATATGAAATACTATCCAAGTACTTCTCAAGAGAATTTCATATTGAATTTTATCAACTAAGATGACTTACAAAGAATAAAAATTGGTTTAGATTATAAGATTTTGGATGATCCATAAACTTTAAAATTCGAAAATTGGGTTTAATAAATGTGTAATACTAAAGCTAATCAAAAAGAAATACAAAGGAAGCTAAAAGTAAAGAAATATTTGGAAAAGAAGCACAATAGAACTTTTGGAAAAAAAGTGCATTATCATATTAGATAGAAGGTAGCAGAAGAGAGACTAAGAATAAAAGGGAGATTTGTTACTTGGAAATAGGTATAATTTAAATACATAATTTAGGCTGTTAAAATGTTAGAGAAATCTGATACTAAAAGAGAATGGACTTAAAGTGATTACTTCAAAATCAAGATCTTATTAAATGAAAAGTATGGTCAAGTCGTATGAGGAAGAATAAAATATTCTGATTTTCACTTTATTTGTTTATATGTTTACATATTAGTATTTTTTAAATTGAATAGAAGCTAGGATTATTTCAATTATATTAATTTAAATCCTTTAATGAATTTCTAAGTTATCATATCAAGTAATGATAAGTGTGTTTATTATTATAATTGTATAAAAATTTAATCATGCTTATGATCGTTTTGAATTAATGAATTATGGATGGTTTATATGTAATTAAATAATTGTTTTATTATAAAAATTAAATGAACCCAAATCCTCCACCAGTCATCGTATTATATAAATAGAGTCTCAATGTAATTAAGGATATTTTACATAAAAGGATCCAGACAAAAAGAATTATAGCAAGTTATGGTAGTAAGAACCAATTGAAGTGAAAGAAGTAATTAAATGATTATGATTAGTTAATAGTTTTTTTCCAATTTATTTCAGGCATTGAAATATTCAAAAGATGGAATGACACATACAATTTTTGAATTGGAAACAAGTGATTCTTTATCTGAGATTTCAGAAATAGATTGGAAAAATTAAGGATTTATTAGTGAATAAAGTAATTCTATGTAAGAATTACTAAATATTCTGGAAATAGAGAAAATATCATTTTAATCGGCATTTTTGGAAAACAATTCAATAAATGCAATTGCGTATATATATTTAATAGATAATCTTATTATTTAGATAATTATGTGAGAGAATGAAAACTCTTAATATCAATTAAGAATTGAGTCATAGAATAAATGATAGCTTTCTCAAAATTTCCAAACTTCGTAGATGAAGACAACCATTAATTTTTGATACTACAAATAAATTTAATATTTAATATTGATTAATGTCCTAATATCAAAGCAGTGATCCATATGAATTGTATAATATGAACCATTGATAATTTAGTTTACATTATTGTAATCAATAAGACTAACAGATCAATGATTAAAACAAATTATTCATAGAAAATCTTGTGATTTATGATGTAAAATATTAGGTAAATTAAAGAAATCATTCATTCTAGATTCATCATCATAAAACAGTCCTACAAATATTCAATGAACAGAATTAGGTACTCAAAACTTTATGGGGTAATATATCTTTAATTCCATTGTAGGTTTTTAAGATGTCTAATTTCCCACTTAATCAAATTTGGATTAAATAATTAAGGATTCAATTGAAAGCAATTTAACTGTAATATAATAATAGCTAAATTAGTAAACTGTATATAGTCAGACTTATCCTGGAGGTTAATTATTTAAGATTGGATATTAGTAAGAAGTCGATGCTTGGTTAATCTATTGTAACAATCTTACAATTGTTGCTTAAACATCTAATGATTTATCAGAATATTAATTCTAAAGATTTGATTCAGCTGTCTAAGTAGCTGAATTATGGTTTAATATTTTGAATGAATGTAAACTAAATAATCTACTTATTTTAGTTAGCTAAGAAAAATTGAACAATTTGAAATTTGATTTACAAAATCGAACTGTTTATGGTCATATCATTAATTAGGAATCACTAATCTATCATCCTAATGATATTCTATAATTTATTGGCATTATTGATGTAAATTTTGAATAAGCACAATAATTATTTTGTTTTTATGGATTACCTCATCCAAAAACCTCTTAATTTAAATTGTAATTAAAAGTACTGTAAAAACATATAGAGAGAATTTAAAGAAGTGATATTGAATTAGAATCAGGAGGAGTTATATTATATTTTAATGATCAATATTATGTTGTACACACAGCTGAGTATTTAATTTATAAACACATTTAATCTATGTTATTGAATGAATAACATATTGAAAGAGATTTTAAATAATTTCTTAAATCATTATAAGTTAAACCACCAAGACCATTTAAGTTTTACTAAAATATATATGAAGAAGGCATTAAAATATTAGAATCAAATAATAAAATAGAATAAACTATTAAATATAATTTTAATGATTTCATTACTATTATATTATACAACATATTTAATAACAAGACTTTCAAATGGAATTAATTAAAATCTATAAAAGAATATAGAGTTTCATGGTCATCCTATTAACCAGAATCTTTAAAAAGAATACCAGTTTATACAGGAGAAGATCTTTAAAAGAATCCAGAAAATGTATATTTAATTATACCTGTTGGTGTTAATGGAGTTGGTGTATCAACATTTGCAAGTACTTTTTAATCATTCTATTATTAAACTTAAATTGTTAGTGATATTTAAGATGCTAAAATTAGAGATAATTATGTTATTATAATAGAACATAATCATACTCCAGAAGAAGCATAATCTATTTTATCAAAATGTAGTTAGTTTTACAATAAAATTATCCTTTATCCATATACCAAAAAGTCTTATAATTAATTAAAATTACCATTTTCATATGAATTGCTTATTACTGCCATGAAAAGAACTTGTACCACTCTTGAAAGAGTTTAACTCTTTATTAAAAAGGCCAAAACTTTTTAAAATTTTAATGTTAGTTCATTTTAAGTAAATGGAATAATTGAATTTCCATTTGTTGATGAAGATTTAAAGATTGATCATTAATATATTGAAGATGATTTATTAGATTTATTTTCTAATGAGTCAAAAAAGAATTTAAATTAATTCTTTAAGAGTCTAAAAGAACTTCATCTATAAAATTAAAGTAATGAAACATATGATGATGAAATCAAGAATATTATTCATTATTTATTTCCAAAAGTTACAAATATTAGCAAACATCAACCAATAAAAGTAGATGATGTTGTAAGAAAGGAAAGTGAAGATGTTGTAATTCATGAAAAGAAAACCAAATTACATAAAAAAGATAAACATATATAATATGATCCAACTTATTTACCAAATTCACTTAGTTTCCAACTTAAAGGAGGTTACAATATGAAAGATAAAATAAATAAATGGATTTTAGATTGTTTAGTATATTTATATAATTTATTTTTTAGAATGCAGGCAATTCTCACTTTAAAAATGATGAAACTTATCATAAAATTGTTAATATATTTTAAAAGTAAACTTTTGAAAATGGTGAATAGCATTTCATACCAGAAAAAGAACTTAAATTAGAGTTATTAACAATCAATTAAAATGATTAAAGTGTTAGATAATTACCCTATTTTAAAGATTTTATATAAGATAAAGAAGCAGAAATATTTGTTAAAACCTTGTTTGTAAGTTTTGATGGTTTGATTGCTGCACTTGCTAATTAATCAGCATTACCATGCTAAAGTCCATATCCTCATATTCCATTTTATTTTAAAAATCTTAAAGGAAAAGACAGCTAATCTATCATTTCATAAACAATATTATAAAATTAAATTTTGAAATAGGCATTCAAAGATGGCTAACTCTCTAAAGTCACAAATTAACCAATTTTTGCTTCCGAAGATATTAAATACAGAAATAAGACTTATAAGATTTATGTCATTTCATTGTAAGATGGTATTAAAGTTAATGCGATTTCTACAGATAGATTATGATACGAGTATTATAAAAAAAACAATACATAAATATAGATTTATATCTTCTTATTTATTTATTTGAATAATTCATTAAGCTGGTTTCTCACCTTAAGCTTATTCTTGAGGTTTTTCACCTTCAGGATTATTAGCAGCTTCTTCAGCTTTCTTTTTTTCTTCCTCAGCTTTAAGTTTATCTTCTTCTTCTTTTTTTAATCTTTCTTCTTCAGCTTTTTTAGCAGCTTCCTCTTCTGCTATTCTCTTATTTTCTGCTTCTATTCTTTCTCTTTCTTATCTTTCTTTCTCTTCTTTCTCTTCTTATTCTTTTCTTTTTCTTTCATTTTCTTCTCTAATTGCTTCTTATCTTGCAAATTCTTCTTCTTTCATTTTTATGTAAGCTTAAAATGTTGGTTTTGATTTCTTTTCAATTGGTTTCTCTTATTTCTTTTCTTTAGTTGTAGCATAACCTTTAACATCCTTTCCATTTTTAAGATCATCAAGAAATCTTTTAATTCTTTCTACTGTAGGTGCTACACAAGGAAATAAGCCTGAATTCTTTTTAGAGTAAATTATTTTATCTATTTTAGAAATGAATGAATTACTTTAATGAGTGATTTCAAATGCCCCAATAGAAGGTTTCTAAATTGAATGGTTAACTACACAAAATGAATCTGGAATTGCAGCTTCAACAGCTAGATAATTTAGTAATAAAAGAAGTTACCTTCCTTAAATTCATGATATAATTTCGCATATCTTAGTTCATCATGTTGTGTACAAAACGAATGTGATTTTTAACAATTGATGCAAACTTCAAAATGAATCACAGTAGCATTAGGAGGTATTGGTTTATTAGATAAGTCTAAGTAATTCTTAGCTGGAGGCTTTTCCTACTGTTGGGTTTGTTACTACTGTTATTATTCTTCTTTTGGCTTTTATTCTCCTTCTTCTTATGGTTTCTAATAATTAATTAGATAGATACTTCTTCAGGAGGTTGCATTTTTTATTATTTAATTTATTTAATTGTTTCCAGATGTTTTTGAATATTGATTTAAGAATAATAAAAAATATAAATGATCATATAAAAAAGGTAGATAAGCATTTGTAATTATAATGAAGATATTTATATATTAAGTTTAACTATAAGGGAATATTAAAAATTAATGAGATTTAATAATAATTACAGTATTTAATCGTAATTTTAATTATCAAAATAATTTGGTATGAAAACCTGTACTATTTCTTAATTATTAATCGGCATTATAGTATTATTTAATAAATTTAGTAATTTAAGCAGAGGCATCAAATTCTGCTAATAAATTCTTACTTATTGATGATCTAGTAACATTTAATTTTCTTATCATATTTGGTTTTTCTGTTTTGAGTTTTCGATCTGGACTATTTTATATAGATTGACTTTGAGAATAATATTACTTGATTTTTGCAGGTTCTGGAGGAGTATTATTTCTTTTAATGATTGTGCCTTGAATATCCTTTTTGAAATTAAGGAATTATAATTATTCTTTTGCTTATAAGATAATTTTTGAATTTTCTAAGAGAAGTGTATTAGTTAAATTGCGTAATTAATGTACTTTTTTAAGAATTGCTTTTAATTTAAATTTAATGGCTAAAGAAATTTGGGGAGAGTTTATTTTGCCTTCTGATGCAATAATTCTAAGATGTTCACTTTCTATAGCATATGTTTAGAGTTAAGTTTAAAAGATAACTATCTTATCTTTTAATCTATGTATTTTATCTTAAGCTTTCTTTTTGAGAGCTTCATATTATTGACGATAATTATCTTTGTCTTCTTTTTTTTATCTATTCAATTCTTCATATTTAGTCCGTTAATCAATTAACTTCTATTAGAGTTCTTATTTCTACAATTCAATTTATTGATTGCAAGCTTTGAGGATAAGAAACTCAGTATTGAGTTCATCATAACGGTGTTTTGATTAATCATGTTATGTATCGTGAAATTCATCAATAATTGATTATCTAGTATGATTAGCTATTTTACTTGTACTTTGCACAATTATTACAATATTTACCAATAGATTCTTTCATTTCATATTCTAGTTGTTTGATTTCTATAAAGAAAGATTCAATTGAATGTTTTAATTCTAATTCTAGTCCTTCAGATGGTTCAAACTCTTTTGAAATGATCCTCATCAATTACTAAGTGAATTATTATTGTTGTATCAGAATCCCTTACATTAAATTAGGTACAATATATTATAATTTATATAAGTTAATCTTGTTTTATTTTACAATAATCTTTATTCTTTTCTTGTAGATATACAGTTTTATTTTTATATAAAATGAATACATAAAAAAAGTAGTGTTACAATTCAGAACAAGATGATAATTTAAATTAGAAATATGGAGAAAGAGGAATCCCTTCTACTTAAAATTAATAGAAAATGAATAGTAAAGATTCAATAATAAATAAGAGCCTAGAATTTAAAGTGGTAGTCATTCTCTTTATACTTTCAATGAGAATTCTCTATAAATAAACTCTCTAAAACCATAAACATCTAGTAGAAGACTTTATAAGAAATCTTAAATATTGGGAACGACATTTCCTTCAATAAGTACAAATGAACAATAAAAGTAATAAATGCCATTTATATTAAGTCCTGATTCAAAATAATCATAAAATAAACAAGAAGAAAGTAAAAAATTATTATATTTAGATTCAGCAAGAGATATCAATTCTAATCATCATTGCCCCTTTGAAATTTAAGTTAAACATCTTCGTAAAGAATTAGTAAATTTAATTATTATAACACATTTAGAAAACCAGTGAATAATTAGCTATTTAGACTAAGCACGAATATGATGATTTAAAGAGGATGGTTAAAAATTATAATAAAGAAGAATCTATAGTAAAATTATTAGAATAGTAATAATAAAAAAATGATTTAAAAGAAAAATAAAAATTGATGGAAGAGGAAATATAAATGTTAGTATAATAGATAGATTATTAGTAATCTAAGAATGAAGAAACTTAACAGAAATTATAAAAAATGTAAGTTATTGAAAATGATCTTTAAAATAAATTACAAAAATTAGAAATATCTAATAAATAATTAGTATAAATTAATATAGGATTAAGAGAGCAATAATTGGAAGTTTAGGATTGGTAAAGAAAATGCAATATTAATGATGAAAGATATTAAATCAGCATTCATTAATTGGAGGAAGTATTAAAAGAAAATTAAACAGATATCTAATAATTATAAAAGAAATTATAAAGATTTGATAGCGAAAATGGTATATTATTATAAGAGATGAAGCTTAAAAATGAAAAATTAGAAGAAGAACATAAAAGATCAAAATAATTAAATGCTGAATTGTTAGACATAAGAGTAAATAAAGTTTAGAAATTATAAGATTAAATTGCAAAGTAAAATAAAGTCATTCAATAAAACGTAATAGTCATTTAATAAAAAGTAGAAAAAATTGAAGAATAAGAAAAAATAAATAAATTATTGAATGTAAATAAATATATTATAATAGGATAAAATTAATTTATAAGAAACATAAATTGATTAATATAAAAGAGATTTTAATTAATTGGAAATGAAATTATAAGAAGTTGATTTGTTAATTTAATAAAAAGAACATGAAGTAGGATAGGGAATATCTAAAGTTTAAGAATTATAAGATTTAAATGAAAGATAAATATAAACTATATAAACAAATTCTACTGAAATAATTAGATTGAATAAGGAAGTGTAAGAGAAAGATTAAGATTTAAAAAATGCACAAAAATAAATTGAAGAATTCTCTAAAGAACGTATTTCATAGATATTGAGAATTGATGAATAAAATAATGAGATTTTTGATTATAAATAATAGGTATTCTAATTGAAAAATGAATTGGAAGTTTGTAAATTAGACAAATAAGATTAAGATAGATAATTGGAGAGATTAAATGAATAGATTCTAGATTCTAATAAATATTTAGATTAATATAAACAATAATTAGATGAAGAGATTAAGAAAAAATATTCATTATAATCTGAAATTAATAAATAAAAATAATTGCTTGAAGATTTAATGATTTAAGATAAAAAAGAAATATAATAATTATAGGAAATAAATGAAAGTAAAGATAAGGAAATTATGATATTACAAGAAAAATTATAAGAATATTAAGATTAAGATAATGATATATCAGATAAAATAAAAAAGTTGAACAGTTAAAATGATAAAAATTCTAAGTTAATTAAATAATTGTAAAATGAAAAAAAATAATTGGAATTGTTTATTCAAGAATTATAGAAATAGTAATCTTAAAATGAATAGTAAACGATTGAATTTTAAAAAGAGAAATAATAATTACTTTAAAAAAAAGAAGAAATCAAAAATGATAAAACTGATGTCTAATAATTAAATAAAGAAATTGAAAAATTAAAAGCAGATTTAGAATCAAAATAAAATTATAAAGGATTGAAAGAGAATGTTAATTAAATTAATTTAGATAATTAAAATAATGAATTGTAACTTTTATTAAACAAAACAGCTGAAGAACTTTAAGAATGTAAAAATAAATATGCTAAATTAGAAAGTGATAAGAATCATAGTGATTTATAATAATAATTATTATTAAAAGATAGGTTAGAATAGCAATAAGAATTCTATTTAATAGTAATTAAAGNTTGGAAATGAAATTATAAGAAGTTGATTTGTTAATTTAATAAAAAGAACATGAAGTAGGATAGGGAATATCTAAAGTTTAAGAATTATAAGATTTAAATGAAAGATAAATATAAACTATATAAACAAATTCTACTGAAATAATTAGATTGAATAAGGAAGTGTAAGAGAAAGATTAAGATTTAAAAAATGCACAAAAATAAATTGAAGAATTCTCTAAAGAACGTATTTCATAGATATTGAGAATTGATGAATAAAATAATGAGATTTTTGATTATAAATAATAGGTATTCTAATTGAAAAATGAATTGGAAGTTTGTAAATTAGACAAATAAGATTAAGATAGATAATTGGAGAGATTAAATGAATAGATTCTAGATTCTAATAAATATTTAGATTAATATAAACAATAATTAGATGAAGAGATTAAGAAAAAATATTCATTATAATCTGAAATTAATAAATAAAAATAATTGCTTGAAGATTTAATGATTTAAGATAAAAAAGAAATATAATAATTATAGGAAATAAATGAAAGTAAAGATAAGGAAATTATGATATTACAAGAAAAATTATAAGAATATTAAGATTAAGATAATGATATATCAGATAAAATAAAAAAGTTGAACAGTTAAAATGATAAAAATTCTAAGTTAATTAAATAATTGTAAAATGAAAAAAAATAATTGGAATTGTTTATTCAAGAATTATAGAAATAGTAATCTTAAAATGAATAGTAAACGATTGAATTTTAAAAAGAGAAATAATAATTACTTTAAAAAAAAGAAGAAATCAAAAATGATAAAACTGATGTCTAATAATTAAATAAAGAAATTGAAAAATTAAAAGCAGATTTAGAATCAAAATAAAATTATAAAGGATTGAAAGAGAATGTTAATTAAATTAATTTAGATAATTAAAATAATGAATTGTAACTTTTATTAAACAAAACAGCTGAAGAACTTTAAGAATGTAAAAATAAATATGCTAAATTAGAAAGTGATAAGAATCATAGTGATTTATAATAATAATTATTATTAAAAGATAGGTTAGAATAGCAATAAGAATTCTATTTAATAGTAATTAAAGAAAAGGAGGAAACTATTACTTAACTAAATAATTAATTATCATAAGCTCAATCAGAATTAAATATTATAAGTTAGTTTAAAGATATTAAAATCATTCCATAATAAGACTAAATTCCTTAACAAAAGAATAATACATTTCATCAAATCTTTGTTGAAGATAAGGTATTTCATAAGGATTCTACAAATGAGGAAATCTAATTGATGTTCTCATAAATTAATTTTGATAAATCTAAAGGATATTTAACAATCTGCTTTTGGGTCAAAATTGATAGAACTAATTCAACAGATATGTTACCTATTCTAAAAATTAGTACAGATAATAAAACTCTTCTAGAAATGGGTATTTATTTAGATAGAAAATAAGTGTATAGTACTTTTATTCCTAATAATCATCCTAAAAATACTCAATAATAAAATCCAATAACAGTTACATCTTAATTACCAATTAAATTTGGAGAATTTTAATTATTAGCTTTAATTTTAAATGAATCTGGGAAATATATGGATATGTGTTTATGTTTAAATGGTGTTAGAGATGATTAAGTTTCTATTTCCAATTCTGTAATTTTCCCAGAAGCTTAATTATAATTTGAAAAATACACAACAAATCTTCTAGTTATAAAAGATTGTTTGGTAATAATTGAAAATTTCTAAGGAATAAACATATTTAAAGAATTGTATAAAATATTCTATTATAAATATAATGGAATTAAAAAAATAAGTAAAAGAAATGAATAGAAGAAAGAAAATATTTCATATTTATCTGCAAGAGATCTAATATTCTTTTTAAAATAGTAGAATGATCATCCACAATCAGGAAGTAAATCCTCTCCTCTATAAAATTAAGCAGTAATTATTAATAATCGAAAAATTCCAGGTTTATTTGTCAATAAATATGATTTATCCATTACTAAGATGAAAACTGAAGAAACAAAACCAGAATAAATTTAAGAGCAACCTGAATGGAGTCGAAAGTATTCTATTAATAAACTAAAGAAATTCTTATAAACTAAATCGAATTATAAACAACTATTGAGTCCATTTATTGAATATTTTGATTTTATTAGTTTAGGATTACAATACTTATAACCTAAAAGGATTGATGAATTACCTCCTACTAAATTTCATAAAATAATTAAACCCAAGATACTATTATCACCCTATTTTATGATGCCATACAACTAATTTCTGAAATACATTTAAAACGCTGGATTACTACTTATAACTATTGAATAGTTGCATGAATTATGTGAATTAATGGAAGTCATATATACAAATTAAAACGAGAAATATATTCATTATGATCACTTTCTTATTGTTTTAAGAGAATGTATTATGTCAAGAGAAAATTTAAGGAAAATTAAAAAATAAGAAAAAGGTGAAAATAAATATACTTATAAGGAAATAATTATAAAATCAACAGGTAAATAAGAGTAAGTAGTTGAATTATCTAATGCTTAGGAAGTGACAGAAGTTTTAATCAGCAAAGTTGAATAGTAAATTTAATTATAAGTCAAATTCAAAAATGAATCTATATAAACTTATTCTCTTGATCATTTCCCTGAAGCATTCAATGGTAAATTGAATCTAATTAAATAAAGAAAATTGGCTTTTATGTTTACTAATAATTCTCAAATTAATTTAATCAAAACAGAAACCAATTCTTTATTTTTAGGATAATATAATGAAATAACATTAATTCATGAAGTAGAATTACAAGAAAATGAAAAAATAGTTAAATTCAATATCCTTGATAAACAAATAATATTAGTTATCTAAATTTCTCAAAAATAAATTGAAGTAATTCCTGTATTTATATATGATATTTCTTATATTAGGAATTGGACATGTATCTAGATACTGAATTGGAAACTTTGAGCTTACCTTAGATACCAGATAATTGGAACTTAGGCAAATTCTCTGTCAATATTTCTAGATGTTAAAATTGTGATAAACACTAATAGACTACAAGACATCAAGAGAAAGATTTTATTGAAAAGACAGAATATGTAACGAATATGCTTAAAGAAGTATTTCCTAATATAGAAATAATTGAAAATGAAGAATAAATTGACAAATTAGAAAATTTTGAGGTTTATCTAAAAAATGCTAATAGTCCTGATAAGATTATACTTCTTTAAAAATAGGAGAATATAAATAAATTTAAAGATCAATTTGATAACAAATTGTTTAATTTATTTGAAAATCTATTTAACATCATTAATATTTATGGTACTACAGAAAATTTAGGACTAGTATAAGAAAAGTTTAAATGAAGATTAATTAAATAAAAAATATAAAATATTTATATTTATTTATAATGTACTATTAAATGTGGTATAAATGCACTCATTTTCCAACAAAACCTTTAAGGTAAGTTTCCTTTTAAGCTCTGATGACTTCTCTCTTATCTGTCTTTCTTGACATGTAAATCTTTGTTTTTTCAGAACCTCTGGTTTTCTTTAACTTAGACTTGACTTCTTTCCATCCTTTTCTGCTACCATCTCTCTTTGGAATGATACCTCTTCTTCTCAATCTGAATTTTGGTTCAAATTTAAGAAGATATCTATATTAATTGTAAACTCAATACTATTATGTATCGTAGATCAAAGCAAATCCAGTTGTTCTATTTCCTCCGAATGTTGTTTTAAGACCATAGACTACAACATTTCTTTCATCTGCCTTATATTTGCTTGCTAATTCCTTAACAACTGATTCTTATGAAGGAGTTGGCTTATTTGGATGGAGTAATTCAACACTCTAAAGTTAATTGATCACATTACTAATTGTCTTCTGTTTAAAAGTTTGTTTAAGAGTACCTTCCTGGTTTTTACTATGAATGTCATCTTATTGAATAATTCAAAATAAATTAAATCTTTTTTATTAAAATAAAACACAACACGAATAGCTCTCCATCATTACTTTTTAATATAAATTTTATGAATTATTAAATGCTATTATAATAAACTAATATTGATCCTTTTTTTTAGAGTATTTTATCATGCTAATTAGATAATTATGATGACTTTCTCATATCTACTGAGTTTAAATATAATAAGAAATTTTTTAGATTTCATTTACAAACAATCAAAAAGAAGATATAGAGTATCCCAATATTATAATTGATATCAAGTTAAGATCTAAAATAATTGTCTAAAACAAATGAGTTGTAATTTTAAAAGAAGAGACTAAGGATATTTAATATATATTCATATTATTTTACAGATTAATAATTAAAATTTGGGTACTTTTACAAGAAGATTATCCAAATTAATTCCTTTCTCCTTATATATTTTGTCTAATTCCCTATTAATAATTAAGTTTTGAGGGTTTTTGAAATGAAGGCAGAATTAGAGAGAACAATTCATAATAATTAATAGGCATAAGAATTTCATTTTTTGTTTTATAAATATTATTATCATTTCATTTCTTTTAGATTATATATTCATCTTATAATCAATCAAATTTATTATCATTTCTTTGTTACAAAATATTTAATTTCTCTTTTATGTACAATGATGATAACATCTATATTTTAATTGATTATTATGATAAATAAATATCAAACTAATAATTCTATTTTTGATTTTAAATACTTGAATAAGTAAGATGAATATAAATAAGAGAAGTTTTTAATATTTTAGTAATTTAAATAATCTATGATTTTAGAATAGGAGCGTATAATTATAATTTAAAAAAAATCATATATTAATTTTCTTTTTTTAATTATTTCCTTGATTTTCTATAATTATTGTATATAGAATAGAATGACAGAATTGATTAAAACAAATGAAAATACATTCTGTATTCAAAGAAATGATATAGAGAATGTATTTGAAATAATGAAATGCATTTATATTATGTATTTATGATATAATACTCAGGCTTATTATTATTCCTTTCCTAATTAGGCTTCAATTTCATAAAGCTTGATGAGTCCTTCATATAATCTTCTTGAGACAACTGCCTCAGTGACTCCAAATCTAGCAGATGGGGAAATATCAGCAGTTCCTTCATGATCCATAGCTGAATGTTCACCTCCCATTCCTCTTGCTTATAATCCAAATTATCTAGCAATATCTTTAAGTTTCTTCTCATCTTTTCCTCCATTTGTGATATTTGGGAATTTACCAAGAATAGATTATCTCTTTCCTGTTCCCATATTGGTTGGGCATGTTGTGACAACACCATAAACTGGATGTTCAGCAAATTCAAGTCCACTCTTTTCAATACCTGTAAGTAATTAATAGAGTGATTAATCGACTTTTCCTAAATCATTTCCTTAAACAATAGAGATGATTCTTAATTAATCTTCTTCACCAACCCAAATCATTTTAGTTTCATCATCACTAATCCAAATACCTCTTCCATATGGCCAATCAGAAGCAACACCTGAAGATGTTAAATGATTGTCTGTGGTCATATCATTAAATAAGAAATGTCTTTTAATTAATTCATCAGCTTATTCTTGAGTGATTTGATTCTTGTGACCTGGTGTTAAACTATGATATTTTCCTTTAATATCAAAGTTTTCAAAAGCTTAAACCATCTTATTTTCAAAGTTGATTCTTTCTTCCTTGCTCATCAAAGGAGGTAAATTCCATCCTTTAACATTTCTAGCAACTCTTGCTCTCATGGATACCTTCTCAAGTTTTGGGTCAATTTTAGTCAATACATATTCATCGACTGGGATATTCCAATCATGCTCTTATTTGGTTTCACCTTCGATTTTATGATAATCTCTAATTAATGGTTATAAATAGAAGGAGAAAACGTCATAATCTTCAGGTCTTGTGGCATAGACACCAACTGAGCTATCATCATTTGCCAATCCACCCATCATGACATCTAAGAAACGGTGTTAATCAGCTGCTGACAACTTCTTAACTTATTCAACAACTTCAGGGGTGAAATATTTGTTTCCCAAACTCACTCTGACTTTAGCCAATTCATTCCATCTAGCTTAAACTTTTTCGAAGTCAACATTTCCATCAGCATCTAAGAAAGCTTTTCTAGCCTCATCCTTGAAGACAATCTTTTATTCCATTAATTTAATTTATCTAAACAATCATTGATTTTCTGATTTAAAACCCAAAGATCCCAAATAATAGTAAAATCTAGAAATATTTTAACACGTATTAATTGCCTTAATTAATTTTATTTTGTGTATAAATTTACATTAAAAGATATTGTTATATAATGCTAATTTCATAATTTATATTATTAAATAAGTATTTTTAATTCTTCATAAAAGAGAATCATCATCTCATTATTATTATTCATTATAATTATTATTTATAAAATAATAATCTTTTTATAAATATTAATATTTATTTATAATGAGCAATTTGGATTATACAAAAAAATTGCTTGCAGAAAAATATGTGTAAGATTTGAGTAAGTTCCTTGGTTCGGTAAATATCTAAAAATATCATTTTAAAGGGAAGTTTTGCAGATGTCCATTAAGGATATATGTATAGAAACCAGAATGAATTAATAGCAATTAAAAGTATTGATAAGAGAAGATTGGAAAAAAAAAAGAGTCTATAGAAAATTATAATTAATTACGTAAACAGAGAGAAGCTTAATTAATAGTAATTATCAAGTCCTCATATTGTAAAGTATTTATTTTTTTAATTTAGAATGATAGATTTTATTGAAAATGATGAAGCTTTCTATTTTATCTTAGAGTATTGTGATTAAGGTAATCTACAAAATAAATTAAAATCTCATTTACCCTAAAATGAAATCTTTTCTATCTTTGAATAAATTGTACAAGGGTATAAAGAGATTAGAGATAAAAAAATAATTCATAGAGATCTAAAACCGGAAAATATTCTATTTTCAAAAGGAGTTGCTAAAATTGGAGATTTTGGGTTTTCTAAACTATTAGATGAGCTTGATCTTAGTTTGCCATAATCAACTCTAGGAACCCCCTTATATATTGCGCCTGAAGTCACGACAGGAAAATATTCATCTAAAGCAGATGTTTGGTCTTTAGGTGTCATCCTTTATAGAATGTTATATGGTAAAGCCCCAATGGAAATGATATAAAATAATATATCTAGAGCATCAAATGTTTATTAAATTCATTATCCATAACATATTGAAGTTCCTCCAAAGTATTTCAATTTATTATAACAAATGCTTACTGCGGATCCTGAATAAAGAATTGGTTGGGATCAAATATTTAAAGTAATTCTTGGTATAGGATTATAACTTAAGTCATAATAAAGCTCATAATTATAAGAAATTTAAGAAATACTTTAAGATTAAAATAATAAGGTTAAAGGCATTTTAAACTATTTTTTATATATTTAAGATATCCTTAAATTTATTAGGTAGTTGATGAGAGATGTATAAGAAATTAATTAAATTATATAATTATCGCAAGAACAATAATTAAATTATTCAGTCATTACTTAAAAGTACATGTTAAATGAATTAGCTTTTTATTTTAATGTTCTACAAGGATAAGTAATATATATACTATTTAATATTAGAATATGCTCTTCATTTAAATTTTGCCAAATGATTTTTAAATATTTAAAAAAAGTGAAAATTATGAATAAACATTTCAGAGTTTCTAATAAAATTATAGTTATCTGATAGAGAGTTACAATCAAGTCAAAATTAAATATGATTATTACTAAAAATCTAGTCTAAGAACTTCTGAAAATACAAATTATGTGTTAAAATAATCATAATTTAAATTGCCTAATTACTATTCAGTACTATAAGGTAATTAGAACGATTAGGCATTTGGAGAAATATTTAATTAAATCTATCATAATATAATTGAACACATAAGATCAAAATTGAATATTTAGGCTATTTAAATCTAATAAAAATAATCTTTACTTAAAGTGCTCATTAAACTGATATACTGTTTGTAGCCTCTCTAATTTAGTCATCTCATTTTTGAACCTTAGAATATTGAACAGAAGCTTCGCAATTCATCAGCTTTAGAACAGGAGTTTAATAATATCTATGCAAAATACGTCAATTTGGAAATATGAATTAATAGTATATAATTATATAAATAATTATATATATGGAATAGGACAGTGTTTCTATTTTATGTGAATAAAAGGAGAGAAAAATAAAGTAAATGCAAATGATCTACATAGAGTAATCTTGATTGGAGATCAATCTGTAGGTAAAAGTAAATTAATGGAATGTCTGCTGAATATTGAATCTAAAGTTAATGATAAATAAATTTAATCTGTAGATTTCTTTATATCAAGAATTCTATTACCTAATAAGATTACTTAAAAGATTCATGTTTGGATTACTTCTGGAGAAATTAAGAATATGTAATTATTTATTTTTATGATGTTTAGTGCCATGATTAGAGCATTTCTGCTATAGAGTAACATTTACATAATTGCATTCTCTTTAAATAATATGGTGACTTTAGAAAATGCATTAAATACATGGTTTTAATTATGTGTTAAGAATGCCAAACAAACAAATGCATATTATTATTTCTTAGGAACTATGGGAGATTTAGAGAGGAAATGTCCTAAATATAATGAGATAATTGATTAGATCAATGAAAAATGTTCAGAATATAAAGTAGCAGTCTTTGGTTCAAAAAATGTACATCCCATAAAAGGAATTAGATAATCAGAAAAATGGAATGATGATCACATTATTGAATTTGCAACTAAACGACTTCCTCAAAATGTATATTACTCAGAATGTTCAGCAACTGAAAATTTAGGAATGGATCGAAGTATGAGTATATTTACTAAATTAATAATGTCTGCAATGGATATATAAGATAAAATGAATGGAATAGTTAAGGTTACAGAATAACCTACAAATACATAACCTTAATTGTAGTCTACATAAGATAAGAGACCTTCTGCAAAGATTGAAATTCAAAAACAACCTTAAGAACAATAAGAAAAGATGTGTTGCAACATATTTTGAAAAATAAATTAAATATTATGATCAATTATTGAAAATTAAGGGTTATCCTGATTAATTTTAATAAAACAATAAATAAGGTGTTTCCTCTGCTCTATATATATTATATATAAAATATTACATAAGCTCTTTGTCAAGTTGATCACTATCATATTCTAAATTTGATATCATGGTATCATCGAAAGTTACCCAAACATCAGGTTTATTAAGTTATCTAGCATAACATATATAATGGCCTGAATAACTATTTTTTCCCTATAATAGATATTATAATTATATGTATTTACCATATGGACAATAAAAGCATAGAGATCATAGATACAATCTTTACTATTGAGTTTTTTTTAATTGAAAACATCTCTGAAATCAATCTAAAATTTAAATGGTACTTTTGTTAACATTTTATTCATTGTTTATGTTGCAGCATTGAAAGTAAAACTATGATTTAATGATATTATTACCGATGTACTATCATGAATAATACAGAAGGTAATTGAATTAATTACTAAGATTTGTATACTCGATCAGTTCTTTAATTACATTTATCACATGTAAATTCTATTTGTTCTTTTTCATATGCTTTTCGAATCATATCATAAAGATCTTAATTTTCTTCATCTTCATTAAAATGTAAATCGATTCCTAAGAACTTTTCTTTTGGACGATATGCTGGTTGTCTTTTAGGACAATTATAACATTCAATACATGATCTATGATAACCAAAGAATATCTTTTCCATTGGAATTTATAAATGTTTAGGTAATAGTTCTAAAAGATCTTCTAGAAAATGATGTGCAAATTCACTCACATCTTATTAATCATTTGTATTACTATATGGTTCTCTTAATTATCTTTTAAGTTCATAAGGAGAACAATACCCTTATTTTTAATAAGTTAAAAGTAGAAATAATTTCTAAAGACTACTTAATTTAGATGGATAAGGAATTAATTATAATGATTAATCAGTAAATTTTAATTGAATAACAAACTTTCTAAAGGATTAGGTCATGTATAAACTTTATAATATACTATTCATAAAACAAGTATTAGTGAGATTTTCAAGACCAACAAAATCTTTAGAATCTCTTAATAGTATATTTTAATCAATTTAACTTTATTATTCAATTAATTATGAAAAATCCCATTAAATATATTATTTATATGGAATCATTTTGTCTGTTGTTTGATAGATTTATATAATATTTAGAAATTGTTCATCAGTATTTAATCCATTATAATTCATAGCAACAGTCAATAAAAATAAAATTCTTTAAGTTTTAAAATCTTTAGTAAATATTTTATAATTGGATGCCTACTTCAATTTGAAATACAATAAATCTAATGATTTTAATAAAGGATCTTAATCTATTGATGACATTCCAATTATATAAAATAATAATAGATCAATTAATTCTGTACTATAATGAATCATTTAAATGTTTCCCAATATAGTTGTCAAAATGAATTCCTAATAGATATATTTTAAAATATCTGAATATTATTTGCTTTTAATTTCTAATGCATATTCATATAAGAATTAACTTATTGTTCTAATAAAAAAGATACTTTATAAAGTAATTGAATAAAAAGTTAATCCTTAAAAGATCTTTAAGGTTACTTTTAAATTATTAAAGTAATTTAGAAGCATAAAATATTTATGTCTATAAAGTAATTCATTAATATGTTGATGTGGAATCTAAATATAATAAATAAAATTAAAATACTTTTCGCAATAATATAAATAATCCAATAGAATTTCCTTCATATGCATATTAAATGATTCCAGTCAATAAAGCTAACCAATCATGAACTTAATTTTAATTTGCAATTCCTTGTCCATTGCATTAGGATAGTAATACATCAGCCAACTTTTCTAATAGGGATATATCTGTTGGATCTGCTTTATGGAGACATTTAAAAGGAATGAGCATTAATGAGAATAATTCTGGATTAAATCCCAAATCTTATGGACATAGTGTTGTAATCATTTGAATCATAAATCTCTGTTTTGTTATATCATTTGTATCTAAACGTAATTCTTTAATAATGGTTCCTTGTTTTCTAAATTCTGTAATTAATTTCTCAGTCTAAAAACCCAATTCTTTAAAGTATATTTTTTATAGATCTTATTTACTAATTTGTTATATATATTTAACATAAATGCAAATATGATTTAGATCTTTTGCAGTTTAGCATACTTTTTTAAATACCTATAAGACTTCATTTTAATCATTTTATGCTTGGATTTTTAATACATTTCCAAAATTGATTTTTAAAGCATGTTCTAACAATTAATTAGAATCTTATCCAATATTATGAATATGTTTATAAATTGCTTAGAGATCTAGGTTTTTAGTTTAATTTTTATTGTCATCTAATATTTTGATTTTATCTTTAAGAGTTGTGACATTATCTAAGATAGTTGTCATACTTGTATATAAATTCAAAATTGAATTTTAATTTTGTATAATTGTATAAATGAACAAAATGCAGAAATTGTATATTTGAAATACTTATTTAATTGGTATATATATATATAACAAAGTTCTAGTAATATATTATATATAATGATGAGCATATATATATAGTTATAAACAGTTATATTAAAATATGAAATAATAAATTGCACCAAAACCCAAAATTACTACTCAATTACCAATATTGCCAGAAATAAAAAGATAATCCAAGGATTCTTTGGGGACTCCTCTGTAAGTTGCGTATGAATATATAGGAAATTAATGAAACCAGCTATTTAGAATCCTTTATCATAATCTCGTCTTTCAAGATAATCAAGTAGCATTGAAACTACAATATCATAAGAATCATAAAGAAAGTAGTCTCAACCAAAGAAGCCTAATGTTGAAACTTTGGTGAAGAATAAGACATACTTTAATCATCGTTCTTTAATGAATGATTATTTGAAAAGATAGAACATTTCAATTGCAACAAAAGTGTTTTGTTTTAATTCATAAGATGAGTATATTAGAAGATGTTTATAAAGACATGGTTGGCTTGAAACACCTTGTAACTAATAAATTTTTGATCTAAAATGGGTTTATACTGATAATCCTGATGATTTTAAAACATTATTAGATGGTTAATTTTACAATCATTTTAGTAACACTAAAGAACTTACTACAAAATCATGTTTATTAACAAACTTTAAAAATTAATGTGAATATGGTTATGATACAAGTACTTTCTTTCCAAGAGCTTTTGATTTAGGAAATGCAACAGATAGAGAGGATTTTCTTAAAGAATATGAAAGAACTGCTGTTACAATAATATTAAAGAAGGCTATTTTTGCTTTGAGAATTAAGAGAAAAAATGAGATGAAGAAAATAAAAGAAATAATATTAAAGGAATGGAAAGAGAAAGAAGAATATTCAAAGATTAGAAAAATTGATATGAAAAGAACAGTAAAGAGGAAATACAAAAATATTTATACAGCATAAGAATTGGAAGATTCATAATAATAATCAGATATTAAATTTGATTGTTTAATTATGTCTGAAGTATTATCTAGATTATCTGATATGAAAAGATAGTTGAAAGATGGTTTCTATGATGATAAAAATTTTGAATTGAGTTAACAATACATATCAAAAACTAGATTAAAGTAATATTTATATATATTTATAATATAGTTTAATTACTTATTCTCAAATTTAAAAGTTTGAGAAAGGTACTAATCCAAGTTTATTTTTAATCAAAAAATTGTATAGATATCATTTGTTTTTTAAAAAGTATGATCCAGCATATAAGGTTGATGGAATCAATAATATATGGATTATTAAACCTGGAGGATGTGCAAGAGGATAAGGAATTTATTTAGAGAAGGATATTACAGAAGCAATTAATAGTGGTTAATAAATGTAAGCTAGATTGGTACAAAAGTATATAGAAAGACCATTGTTATATAAAGGATATAAATTTGATTTGAGATAATGGGTTTTAGTAAGGAGTTTCTAACCATTATAAGCATTTGTCTTCAGTCATTGTTATATGAGAATGTGTAGTCAACCATATGATGTGAAAGACACTAAGAATTTATTAAAGCATTTGACAAATTTTTCTTTAAATAAATCAGAATTTAAGAAGTAAGTGAGCAATAATAATACATTAGTCAAAATGATTCAATTTACAGTAGTGATTTTATGTAGCAATGGCTTCCTGTTGATTGGTAAAAGATAGTTAGACCATAATGTAATGACTTAATGATTAAAACACTGAAAATATTATAAGATCAATTTGAAGGTGAATCTAAATATTGTTTTGAATTATTTGGTTTTGATATTATGTTAGATGAATATTGTAAACCATGGTTATTAGAAGTCAATTTATCACCAGCATGTGCAGAAAGAGCAGATTGGTTACATGAAATGTTAGATTCTATGGCTGAGAGTATGTTTAATATAGTATTTGGTGATGAATTTATTAGACCTAAAAAATACTATTATGAATTATTAATTGATGAAGAATAAACTTATAATAATTAATAATAGAATGATAATTAATTTGAATTATGGGGATAGAAATGTAATATTAAAAGAGAAAAGATGATTGATAAAAGATATATAGAATCTTTGGCAGCTTTAATGATATAAAAGTTTTATAGAATGTATAAAGCTAAAAAAATAAAATGGTTTTTAAGAGATACAAAATATGCTATTATTATCTAAAAATATGTTAGGAGAATGCTTTCTAAATTATTAAGAATAAGATTAAAAAATTATAATTCAGCTACCAAAATATAAACACTTATTAGAGGATTTTTAGCTAAAAAGAGGAAATATCATTTAAAAAGAAACAAAATGGCAACTAAAATACAATGTAGATTTAGATGTAATTAATCAATAAAAATTAAAAATGAATTAAAAAGAGAATTAGCAATTTTGTATTTAGAATAATTGATCTCATTTAAAATATCATCTAAAGTTGCTAATGATTTGTAATACAAACTATTTAAATATAAAAAAATTTAAAGATGGTGGAAATCATTATATAGAAAAAGAATAAAATAGAGTGCCAAAATTAATTCACTTTTTAAATGGTATTCATATATTATTATTAATTTAGTTTTATTTAAAAAAAGAAATATAAGAAATTACTTAAAAATCATAGATCTGCTATTATAATTTAAAAAAATTATAAAAGATTTAAAGCAATTAAATTAAGAAAAAGATTGGAAAAAGAATAAACAGCTCTTTTATTGTAATGTTTAATGAGAATAAGATTGGCAAAAAGGTAAAAAAGATTAGAAATTATTCAAAATGGATTAAATAAATTAACAAAAGTTTATGGTAGACATAAATCAAGAGTAGCAATGGTTAATATTTGGAATATGGGATTGTTAAGGATGAAATCAATTATGAAAATATAGTCATATAGACTTGTAATTAAATCAAAAAGATATGTACGTAGACTCAAACGATTAAAGAAATTTATTAGATTATAAGCATTTATAAAAGGCTTTTTATAAAGAAAGAGATATAGAAGATTAATTAAAAGAAAAAGAGCAATTAAATTGATTATTAAATGTATTAGAAGATATATCTTTAAAAAGAAGATAAAGAGAAGAATTTAATAAAAAAAAGGAAGAGGTCTTAATCTATATTCCTAATAGCCTAGTAAAACAAATACAATTTAAACTATATCTACTAGAAATTCATAAACTATATAATAATTTCAAAGCAAAAATACAAAGAAATAGACAATCCAAATTCCTAAAAAGAAATGAATCAATAAAACTAATTAGATAGAAAAATCATCAAAATAATGTTTTCTATTTGCCAATATAGGTTGGAAGTGCATCTAGATTTAATTTAGGCACTCCATTTATTTACTAAATTTTACCCATTTTTACACTACTTGATCTAGCTTATTAACGAATTCTTTTAGTATCACCTTCTCTATTACTTTCTTGTCTTGCACTCTCTTTCTTTTCATTAAGAATTGATTTCAAAATTCTATTTTCTTCTAAAATCAATTTTATTCTTAATTCTAAATGTTCAACTCTCATTTTCTCTTTTTTCAATTCTTATTCATGACTACAACATTTCAAATATTAATTTTAATTGTTTTCTTTATTACTGTTATCTAATTGGGTTTCAATTTTTTTAGGTTTATTATCAACAATTTAACCTAAAATTTATTCATTTTCTCCATTTAACAAACTATCTACAGTCTAATAATTTTGATTATTTTAGATTATTGAAATATTGCCTATTTTCTATTATAAATATTCAATATCTTATTCCTAAAAATCTAGTTATTTTAGTTCTCTTAAAATATTTCTAAGGAATGATAAATGTCCTTCTTCTTCTAACATCTAATCTATAAAATTCTTTAAACAAATATGAATTGCTTCAATTTCATCTCTACCAAAACCACTGGCATTTATACCTTTGAACCTTTTTATTTATTTGATAATTCATACATAATATTACATTCAACACATTTATAACCAACTTATTTTTAATTTTTTGTTATTCCTGCAGCAAGTAACAAATTCAGCAATTTATCTAAATCTTTATTAGGAAGACTATTGAAAATACTCTTAACTTGTTATACTACTAATTTGTTCATATGACAGTTAAATTAATTTAATTTAAGTAATTCAAGAATTAAAAGGGAAACACTTTTATTTTAGTATTCAATATCATATCATATCAAAATAACTATTTAATTGAAATATATATTGAGTAAAATTAACTAGAAGAATTTAACTCTTTTTTTTAACTATTTTATTTTATATACATATATATATATATAGATAGATTGTCTTAATCAAAACATTTAAGTTGATTATTAATCTTTGTTTATAATTATTCTACTAAGAAATATGCATATAATAAAGAGAACAAAATTAAAAATTAATTATTCTATAATGAATTTGATAAATTAATTGGTATCTAAATCTGATAAAGAATGAGTTATGTTTATAAATTTAAGAATGTATAAAATATAGTGTTCTTATTTTCATTAATGTTAAAATTGAATGTAAAAAGGGAATTATTAGTTTTTGTAATTCTTGATTTGATGAGTGTCTTTAGTTGAATGAATTTTGGTTTGTGTTTAAAATTACGGTAAAAAAAAAATATTGAATATTTATTAACTCATGGGAGGTGCATTAAAGTGTGGGATTCAAAGAAAGCCAAAGAAAAGCAGTACTCATAAATTGATTGCTTAAAAATACTTAGGAAAATGTATACATTGAAATTAGAGTGTAGTTGATGAATTTGAACTGGATATGCTTATTCTTATTTTTAAAGACCTGTCTTCTAGATAAAGTAATTCATTGTTAAGTAGAGACACATTCAATACCTTCTTTTAAATAATAGTTTGTAGCATATAGATTATTAATGTAGGGATTTTGGGGAGAACAAATATTTAATAAGTTCACTAATAAGTAAGAAGATTACATGAATTTTGATGAGTTTTTAGCAGGAATGGAAATGTACATTAAATGTTCAGATGAATAGCGAATTGTGAATTTGTTTCAACTTTATGATTTAAAAAGCTAAAAAGGAATAGCCAAGAATGATTTTTTATAAATGGTATGTTAAGTTTTAGATAAAAATAGATGCAAAATTATCCTTAATATGAATTAAAGAAGATATGTGAAGACTAGCTATTTTTAGATGAATCTTTGATTATTGATGATTTCGGTAATAGACGTAAACATCATCATAGAAAATATAAGAATAGTGCAGATATATTGGAATTATCAGGTATATATATAAATGCATAATGAATAAGTCTAACAATTTAGAAAGTAGAGCTAGAATATTTCTGAACAGCAATTTGATAGTTCTAAGAAAATAATCTCAGAAGGTTTATAAAGTTGTTTTTCCAAATAATCTGATGCCCTTTTTGTATAAGATAGTATGATTTAAGAAAATGGTATATCTTAAAAACGATTTGGATTGATAATAACAGCTTAAGTATATTATTTAATAAATTAGGTTGATGGTTAAAAGATTGAAATGTGTGTGAATTAAAGTCTATTGATTAAGAAATATGTTGATTTAGTGTATAAGAATAAACACGATTAATTATTGTCATTACAAGAATTCTAGGCATTTATTGCTAAACATCCTAATTTAATCCAACCTCTATATGCAGCCTTTAATTATAACATTTGGGGAATCATAGATAAATAGCCAAACTATAAATAACTGTAAGAATGCGATGAATACAAAATAGAATGTTGATAATGTCAGGAGACTTATATAGAATTTCAAAGAAAAAAGATATTAAATAGAAATATTGTGAACTTTATCCACATGTGTTAATAGAGTTTAGTAAAAAAGGAGAAAACCCTTCAAAAGTCATATGTTTGTAGGGTTTGATAATAGAGGAGAAGGTACACCAATAAGTTTAAAAGTATGGTTTTGAAGTGATACATGTTGGAAAATAGTATAAGAGTAAGAGTTATGAATGTTCTGATGATAAGTAATTTAGATTATGGTAGAATGCATTACAAGCTTATAATAAGTAATTATGATAGTATTATTGGAGTGGGGAGATAAGCAAAAAGTATTCTATATTAGAGAAGATTGGGTAGGGTCAATCATCTATGGTTTATAAATGTTAGGACAAATAGACAAAGGAGACATATGCTTTGAAGATTATCAATAAATAATAGATTTCTTAGAATTAAGTAGAAGCTATAAAGCATGAGGTTGAGATAATGAAATTGATAAATCATTAATATATTGTAAGATTAGTTGAGAGTTTTGAAAATAGAAGTCACATCTACTTAGTTACTGAATTAATAAAAGATGGAGATCTGTATGATTATGTAGAAGAGAAGAAATATCTGGCTGAAGATGAAGCTGCTTTAGTTTTATCTTAATTGATTGAAGCATTGTTGTGTATACATTCAATGGGAATTGTACATCGTGACATAAAACCAGAAAATATAATGATAGTTTTGAATTAGAATACTATTAAATAGGTGAAGATAATTGATTTCGGATTTGCCAATTATTTATCCATTTTGAATGAGAGGAAAGAGAATTTCGAATGTGGTACAATGAATTATATAGCACCTGAAGTATATTAGTAATGTAAAGAATTGACATCTAAAATTGATAACTTTGCTTTGGGAGGAGTTCTGTATTTTATGATATGTGGTTATGCACCTTTCTATTCTGAAATACTATTAGAAATAAAAGAAAATATTATTGATGGCAATTATGACATTTAAGATGAGTTCTGGCAATGTGTTAATGATGATGTTAAAGAACTCATTGCTGGATTATTTGATGTTGATCCTATTAAAAGATTATCACTCTAACAAGTTAAAGAACATATTTGGATGAAGAAATTTTTGGAGAAGCGTAAATAAAAGAAGAAATGATATTATATATAAATTCATGTTTTGATATCTACATATCAATTAAATTATTAATATACCATATAAATAATCAAACTCCCAAATTACCATATAAATGTATCACACTCTCTTATTTATTCTTATCCTAACAGACTATGGCCAATATGAATTTGTTAGGATGGAAACAAATATCAGATGGTTATCCTTCTAATTTTATCGAATCTATATGATCTGTCTTACCAGCTAAACATCTGTCTACCTAATAGATATAAGCTTATTCTTCCAAACCAATAGCTGCTATGTATTTACTGTCAAAAATAGATATCGATTTAATTTCTGATTCCACTGTCATTAATTATCCTGCACACAATAAATCTGGTAATTGCCATAAAATAATCAGAGAATCCTAAGCACCAGTATACATATGCTAACCATCTTTGCTGAATTTACATTAAGTAATTCCAGCTCTGTGGGCTTCCATCTAATGAAGAGGAGGTAATTAAGGATTGTTTACATCCATAAATTATATCATACCAACTCCATTTTATTGACCAACTGCTACAAAAACATCTTTATCATACATAATGTTCTTCAATTCGAAATTCTTATCCTTATCTTTTGGTTAATACAATATTTATCTCTCTCCTCCTTACATATCTAAAAACATGATTTGTGTTTCCTTATTCTATTTAGTACCCACTGCCAATTCATTACCATTAGGACTCCAACAAGCAATACCCATTTATTCCTTCTTCTCTTATCTTACACTTTATTTTGTACGAATATCCCATATCTTCACATACTCCTTTGTTATAGAAGCTATAATGTCTGGTTGTGTTGGATGAAATAACAATTTTTCCAATTATTCTGATCCTTACTTTAAATCAGTTGATCTCTTAATATTATTTCCATCAAAAGACCAAATTTTAATAGTAGAATCACTTGATGTAGCCAAATAACTTCCATTACAATTCCAATCCATTGATTTTATTGTTTTACGTTCTTATTGAGTTTTCTCTCTTTATGAATTTTTTGGGTATTCTTTGAATTATTAATAAAACATATATTAATCTACATAAATAATAAGTTTTAACTAAGCTTAAAGAATATTAAATGTAATTAATATTATTATAATATTATTAATATTCATATTGCTGCTAGAAGTTTTTACTTCTCAAGTTCTTTTTATTACATCTCTTTTAATTTATCCTCAATCATTTGATTTTCAATAACTTTCTTCATTCTACCACCATAATAAGTAGCTAAGGCTTAAATAACATAGAATCCTACAAAGACAACTGCACATACAATTGCATATTATTTCGAATTTGCCTTAGCTATTAATAGATTTAAGTTACTTACCAGCTTCAATTAATCCATACCATATAGGTAAACATATTCCCCAAGTGAAGATTGTCATCAATACAACATAAAAGTAATCAATGCATTCAAATGGATAATAACCTGGAGTGGTTCCATGGAATTTAGGTTTGTAGGCACCAAATTTTCTAATTTAATAACATTTAATAGCATACCTAGTATATCCATCATCTAACATAGGGTCTTCTACAATAGTTGGGTCAATTTTATGATAATCTTACTAATCCATAGTTAAATATAATAATTATATTAATTATCAAATTAAGTATATTAATATAATATAAATATACAAAAAATGTCAATGTTAAAAGTAACAATAAAAAATAAAGAAGTTGAAATTGCTAATGAAGAATATCAATATGAAAATATAGTTTAATTAATGGATAAATTGAAGAATGCACATGGAGTAGTATAGAATAAGATAAAAGAAATAAGTATTAGAAATGAGATTATTAAATAGTAGATACTTTGGGAGCAGAAGGTGTAAAGAAGGTCAAAAAGAATCCAAAAGAAGAAGAATAAGAAGAGAATGATGATAAAGGTGATGATGTTAATGATTGTGATTAAGACAATGAATGATAATTTGAATATAAATTTCATAATTTTTTTATGACTCTCCACAAAAGTATGGTCATATCTTCTCCTCCCATAGTCACTAAATATTGATCATCCTAAGTAAATTTGACCTATGAAATTGGAGATGAATGACCTCTTCTTTAAATTGGTTCAGATTTCTTATTTATACATGGATATCTATATAAATTATAGATGAATAAATTACCTATATAAAAGTACTTCATTAAAGTCATTACCAACAGCTAATAAATAATAATTATCTGGTTATTTAGGAGCAAAAGGAGAGTTAGATCTACAAACACAATTGATCTCTTAACCATTATAATCATCACGCCATATACCTTAGACTGGCCATCCAAGAATATTTGTCCAAGTGGCCCATTTTTCATCTCTTAAGATATTACGTCCTTAAGGCATCTATTTACCAGTTGTTATATCCCAAAATATTAGATCAAAACTACCACAAGTAGATATTAATTTGGTACTATCTACACTGAAATCAACATTTTTGATAAATGCACTATGTTTTCTAAGTGGTTTCAAATGTATAACAAATTCTGGAATTCTATAAATATAGATGCAATTATCATGTGAACCAAATGCTATATATTCATTATTGGGTGAAATCTTGATATCTGATATCCAATCTTTAGCTACTTTAAAGTAACTCTTTTATTTCAATTCTCTATCATAAACTCTTACTCCCCCATCTTTAAATCCTACTACAATAAAATCAAAATTAACAGCAATAGAACGTCCTCTAACACTATCAGGATAAACACCATTTTCATCTGGTTTAATATCTACAAAGTTAGAGTCTTAGACAGTTCTAATAAATAATGTTTATTTTCTTTAGGATACACTCCATTATCTAAGTGTTGCATCATCTCCACAAGAATAAATAAAATCACCTTCAATAGCTAATCCCCATAATTCACTTTAGATTTATGGTGCATAATGTCCTTTCATCATTATTTTGGGTGTAAATTTAGTTTGATTAGTAATTTTAGTATCTTTAGTACTTAGTTCCCAAATCTCACATCCTACAGTTCCTACAACTAATTTATCTTCAAAATAGCAAACACTTTTAATAATTGGTTAAAATGCTTATTTACTTAAATCTAGTAATTTAAATTAGATTATGAAATCTTCTTTGATTTATTTTCCATCATAGATTGTAATAAGTTGATCTTTTCCTCCTGTGAATAAATAATCTTTGGTTTTAAATAGAGCATCAACTTATTGAGTGTGATGTTCAAGTGTATGTTATAATACTTTTTTTTAATAAATAAGGACTTTTCCTCGATTATCAGCAATATAAATTTCTTCATCATCAATTATAAAGGTATTCAAGATAAGTTTATCTTATATTGGGATTTTAGAAATAACAATTTAAGATGAAAAGATCCATTCCTTAAAATGTTATGGACCTATAGTATAAAAAGTAGTTTCATTCATCCATTTAATTTCATTAATAATTTATTTTCCTGATTGATATTTAAATGATAAAGTTCCCCCACTTTCACTCTTTGTATTAATTTCAAAAATAGCTATTGTTGTAAATTCATCCATTGCAAGAGCTACCAATTGATTAAATGGAGAGAATTAAAGTGATTTGATACCCTTACTTAATTAATTAAATTTGCATAATGCTTATAAAGTATTACTATCCCAAACATAAATGACTCCAGTATTGATTTCTCCAGTTGCAACTCTTATACCATCTTAATGTAAGTCCATTGATATAATATCATCTTCATGCATATTGAATATTTTTTGTTAATTTACATTCATATCCAAAACTATACCTAATGAAGCAGAATGATAAACAATATTTCCAGACTTTAAAAATCTTATATTGTTTTTACAATCATTTCCTCTATAACCAAATGCATGTTCTAATTCCAAATCTATTAATGGTGGTGTATTTTAATTTATTGGATCTTTATAATAAGAAGAAGGTTCTTTTATATTAGAAGCCCAAGGTTTTAAAGAAATCTTCTCAACATATTCTTCATCTTTTACTTATTATTATTATTGAGGAATTCCATACTTTTCTAATCCTGTTTTTTTTTATTATTAAATATTAATTCCTAATAATTTCTCTGTTTCTGCATCCAAAATTGTTGGTTCATCTATTTCTAATTACCAAATCATAATTGCTTTTTAACCCACAGAAATTGCATATTGTTTTGCTTCAGTTTCCATACAAAATTAAATCCAATTGATAGGTCCACTATGTCCTTTATATGTTCTGCAACATCTACCTGTAACTGGATATTTAAATAAAGATAAATTTCCAAATTGATCTCCAGTTATAAAAACATATTCCTTAATATTACCTGTTTCAGTTTTCACTTCCTTTGTTTTATGCAACCATACTGCTGTAATGTCTTCTCCAGGATTATTTGGATATATATATTGTAATCCAGGACCATAAATACAAGACCATGTCTGCCATTTAATATCATAATTATATTAAACATCACGTTATTTAGTAAGTGATATACATTTCAATTCATAATTTGTAGATGATGCTAAAATATGAGTACTATCTTCTGACCAATCTAATTATAATATTCCTCCTGTAAAACCACAATTAATAATTTATCTCTCTTTATCAAATTTATATGTATTATCAGATGAATTTATTGTCCAAATTTCAATATGTGATGGTCCACCTTATGCTCCAACACATACTCTCTTACCTCTTGGATCAAATTTAACTCTAGATATCTCATAAGCAATAGTTTTTTATTTTAAATTGAAATTAGTTGAAACACTACCTAAAGGTGAAAGTTTTTCATCTAATAAATACAGAAATCCTTTAGAATCTCCACATACTATTAGATTGTTATAAACATCAATAGATCTTAATTGATATTAATAAGGTTCACTATTTAAAGAACAAACTCTATTACGAATATCCCATACTTTAATAGTTCTATCACTACTACAAGTATAAACTTTATATTTAGAAATTGCTAATCCTCTAACATCTTCTCCATGACCTTTAATTATATCAATAGAATGTATCTATGCTGTTATTACTAATTCTTTTATATCACAAGTGCTTGTTAAAAATACTATATTATCATTCCTTATATCCATAGATAATAATGGAGGAGTTTGAGTTTCCATAAATTATTGGATTTGTTATAATTAATTCTAGATAGAATGCCATAGAATAATTTTACCATCATCTCCACCAGAATATAAATTTTATTTAACTGCAATTAATACATTCACTCTACCTGAATGACCCAAAATTCTGTTAGTCTATTTATTCTTTATAACCATTAATTCTCCTTAATCATTTGCACAAACTAATTCACTATTAAAAGCAAAAGTTACTGCACTTAATTAACCTGGAAATTAATCAAATGATAGATTTCTACCCTTAATTTCCCATACTCTCATATACTTACCCACTGTTACAAATTAAATAATTTTAGGATTACCCAAAAAACAACAATCAGTTAAAGGGGATTTATCTACTTTTGAATTACATATTATTCTATTTGCTTACCAATCATAAACACATATTGAATTAAATTAATCAGAACCACAAGTTAATAATAATGTACCATCAATACTAAACTTCAAATTTTTTATACCATTTTTATGATATCCTCTTATTTAAACTTATGTTTAACGTGTATCAACATCCCATAAATTAATTTCATCACCAACTGTTCCTGTTGCAATTATCTAACTTTTTGGATGTACACTTAAACTTAATATTAATTATGTATGTCCATAATAGAAATTCTATTTACGATATGGTGCACTTTAATCAATCTTAGTATCCAAAATAACACAAAGACAACCAATTGGATACACTATTTTTTATTAACCAGCATATTTCAATTATTAATATAAAGTGTTGCCTTTATAACTAGTGGATACACCAAATATATATCTTAAATTAAGATAATTTATAGGTAACTTTAATTATTCTTCTTCAGCTTCATCCATTTTAATTTAATCAAGAAATGGTTTATTAGTCTTTTAATTATCATTTCCATCCATTTAATCATCAAACTAATTTAATTCTGATTTAAAAGCACTTCTATTTCTAGAATGAGTTGTACTACTTCTCTCTACTACATTCTATTCAACCTAGAAATTCCATTAAATTATGCTCTTTTCATTCTCTCCAAGACTAATCAAACATTTATCATTAGATGAAAATCTTAGTTTACTGATTCTACCACTATGTCCCAAATAACGATAAAAACTACAATTTATTTTATAAGCAGGATATTTATATAATTTTATTTATCCATATTTATCTCCTATAGCAATGACAGATTTTGAACCATCTCTATCAGCTGTAACTATTTCAGTTCCATCTGTCTTTTAAGGCCAAGCTCCTTTGATTTACCATCCATATATAGATGTAAATGATTTCCAATCATCCTCTTTATATCTGATCAATTATCTTTGAGCTAAATCAATACACCATAATTATTGATTATCAAAAGTGACTAAAATCCTTTGAGTGATTGAATAATCAATAGATATACAATTACCAGGTCTACCTGGAATGGATAAAAGTTTCTTAAATTTTTACTTGATACTATAAACAAAGAATTCAAAATATGGAGATGAATAAAATGCAATTAAATATTCATCAACTATTTTAATACATGTAATTTCACTATCTCTATCTTTGAAATCTTATAATTATGTTAATTTATAAGGTTCCATTAATAAAACAGTACCATTGCCACATCCACCAACCAAATAACGATCATTAACATCTAAAGTTTTAATACAATAATCAAATTTCTTTTTTTCCTTCAATTATTTACTATTTAAATCCCATAACATTAACATCTGATCTTCACCAGATGTATAAAATAAATCTTTTGTAGGATGACATACCAATGCTTCTAATTTACCATCAAAATGTGCATTCACTCTTACTTTCAATTCACTATTTATTAATTCCAAAATCTAACCTCCTCTAGTTCCTATAAGTATAGCTGTTTAATCCATATTTTCATACAAAGCTGTAATTTTTATATTGTTTAATAAAATATCCTTCTAATTAGCTAGATTAAATGCTCTTATCTTTTTTAAATTATGATCCCACCATCCAATTTAACCATCCTTACCTCCAGTCAAAATCATAATCTTCTTATTACATGTATGAATAGTTGTAATAGGTCCTTTATGAGCATCTGAAATAGCCATAGTAGTTCTACCAACTCTCCATAAAAGTAAATAACCTTTAAATGATCCTACAACTACTGCATTCTCCAATAATCCAATAGATAAAATAGCTTAATATGAACAATATTTAGAATCCCACATTCCCTTTACTATCCTTAATACATTGTTATCATATGTAACAAAATTCACTTCTCCCATGCATGCAATCACAATTTATTTATCAGATTTCTCAAACTTGATATCAAAAATTTCAACAATAGGACCTTTACCATTAGCCAATAAGGACTCATCCTTTCTTCCATTCATTCTTGTTTAAGACCCTTTTTCTATATCATACACAACTACACATTAATCTTCATCCATTCCTACTGCTGCCAACTTTCTTCCATCATTTGATATACATAAATTACTTACTCCTACTGTTAGAACTCCTCTAAAAACTGCTCTTAATTCCATAGATCTTGAATCCCATACAAATATTGATGGCTTTGATCCCATCTATCCACTTGCAACCAAATGTTCCCATACATCTAAACATGTTACATCATCAGTGTGTTCCATAAAGAATTCTTATTTCTCTCCATCTTTTATTACTAAACTACCTGTGTGATATATTAATTCATTCTCTATTGAATATTTAATATTATTTCTTGTATCAAAACATCTAAATCCATAAACATGATCAATCTCCAAAGTTGCATTTGGTGGATTTCCATTTACATCTTCAGGATCATCTGGATCCATAATCATATTGTCTTTTGCTAATTATTAATGCCAAGCTAATTATTCAATTCCACCTCCATTCATTTAAGTCTCTATTCCCAAAGCAACTGCTTCATCCTCTACTGTCTTTACAACCCTACTTTTAAATATTTCATTCTCTAAATCACTATCTGCCTCAGGTACTGGTAATTCATTATTCTATGGTTCACCAAAATTGAATCTCAAATCTTATATTGATATTAATCCATAGCTTAATAACATTTTCACTATATCAGGATCTTTGGAAACGAAACTGTAGAATTCTTTTGCTGATATTGATGCATCTCCATTAGTGTCATAACGATCTAAAATGACCTATGCAATCCCAACAGCCTCCTAGATTGAACATTCTCCTTTTGATGATATTGCATTCACTGTTGTCAAAACTGTCTTAATCAATATAATCAATTCCTATTTATTCATTGTCCTATTTCGATCAAAGTCATATAATCCAAACATTAAATCACATTTTTCCTATCTCATCATTATTATATACCCTTAAATTTGCATAAGCCATCAATGATAATGCACAAACAAACTCTAATGTTTCTATTTTACCTGAACTGCTCAAATCAAATATACGAAATATCTTTCTAATATATTATTAATACTCTTTCTGTCTCTTCCTCCTTTGTCTTCATAGCCAAAGAAAATGCATCCTTTGTTATACTTAAATCCGCCTCTGATAACATTTCAAGTCGTTCCCTATTGCTATTATAATACTTAACCTTAACATCATAACATGCTTTATTGTTAGTCCAGCATATTTTCTAAATGAATCCAAATCACTTGGTGTCCCTTGAGTGTTTCCCATTTATTTTAATTATTACTATCAATTATATATAAATTTGTTAAAACCTCAATACTATTTCAAAAAAATAAAATTGTATATATTTCATAATTCAAATTTATTATAAATTATATATTTCAATACTTTAAACCATTTTTATATTCTGTCTCCTTTATTCTTATTTAATCTTTATTTTTGTTTTAATCACCATCTAATTCAATCCACTTTCCATTTTTATATCCATTATCACCATAATACCCTCCTCCACTATATATATATATTAATAATCAACTCATTTTACATTTACTTATTTTAAAAAAATGTATTCCATTTTCCCTACTTCTTTCCATTATTATATCTGCCCAAATAACTAATACCAGTACTATAATCAATTAATATTCCATACTTCATAAATGGGTCATGTAAATCAATCCAATTTTCATTTTTTAATCCATTATCATCATAAAAACCACATCCTCTAATATCATAATTATATATATATATAACATTAATTTCTAATCTAATATTGCATCCCAATTCCCATATTTTCTTGAATCTATATACGAACCAATTAAAAATAGATTATTTCTTTTACTTAATAAATAAGCAAATACTTTATAAATTTTTGATGCAATTCAATCCATTTACCTTGCTTCATTCCAATTAAATCATAAAATCCTCCTCCACTAAATTTAATGATATATTTATTCTACATTTTTGTATTATATTAAATCATCTCCCAATATCCTTATTTTATTCCATCCTTATATAATCCACTAAATTTAATTTATTATTAACTTAACATTAAATAAATCCTTACTCCCAAAAATGTTAATGTAATTCAATCCACTGACCTTACTATATACCATTATAATCATAAATTCCTCCTCCACTATTTTATTAATAATTTTGAAATACATTATTTCATACTTATAAAAGATATCCCATTTTCCAATTTTACATCCTTTTTTGTATTATCCGCTCCAAATAACTTAACTAAGACTAGAAATTTTATAATAATGTTTTCTACTTTCCAAAATTTTCATTTAAGACAATCCATTTTCCAGTTTTATATTCATTTTCATCATATTAACCTCCTCCTCTAAAAAAATACAATCAAATTTATTACATAATATTATATTAATAAATTGTATCCCATTTTTTAAATTTCTTTCCATTTTTGTACTCTCCTTTATAACTCACTTAACATGTACTTATTTTATACAAATTTATTAATGTACTCTGAAAAATATTCATGTAATTCAATCCAATTACCATTCTTTATTCCAAATGAATAAACCCCTCCACNTATATATTTCATAATTCAAATTTATTATAAATTATATATTTCAATACTTTAAACCATTTTTATATTCTGTCTCCTTTATTCTTATTTAATCTTTATTTTTGTTTTAATCACCATCTAATTCAATCCACTTTCCATTTTTATATCCATTATCACCATAATACCCTCCTCCACTATATATATATATTAATAATCAACTCATTTTACATTTACTTATTTTAAAAAAATGTATTCCATTTTCCCTACTTCTTTCCATTATTATATCTGCCCAAATAACTAATACCAGTACTATAATCAATTAATATTCCATACTTCATAAATGGGTCATGTAAATCAATCCAATTTTCATTTTTTAATCCATTATCATCATAAAAACCACATCCTCTAATATCATAATTATATATATATATAACATTAATTTCTAATCTAATATTGCATCCCAATTCCCATATTTTCTTGAATCTATATACGAACCAATTAAAAATAGATTATTTCTTTTACTTAATAAATAAGCAAATACTTTATAAATTTTTGATGCAATTCAATCCATTTACCTTGCTTCATTCCAATTAAATCATAAAATCCTCCTCCACTAAATTTAATGATATATTTATTCTACATTTTTGTATTATATTAAATCATCTCCCAATATCCTTATTTTATTCCATCCTTATATAATCCACTAAATTTAATTTATTATTAACTTAACATTAAATAAATCCTTACTCCCAAAAATGTTAATGTAATTCAATCCACTGACCTTACTATATACCATTATAATCATAAATTCCTCCTCCACTATTTTATTAATAATTTTGAAATACATTATTTCATACTTATAAAAGATATCCCATTTTCCAATTTTACATCCTTTTTTGTATTATCCGCTCCAAATAACTTAACTAAGACTAGAAATTTTATAATAATGTTTTCTACTTTCCAAAATTTTCATTTAAGACAATCCATTTTCCAGTTTTATATTCATTTTCATCATATTAACCTCCTCCTCTAAAAAAATACAATCAAATTTATTACATAATATTATATTAATAAATTGTATCCCATTTTTTAAATTTCTTTCCATTTTTGTACTCTCCTTTATAACTCACTTAACATGTACTTATTTTATACAAATTTATTAATGTACTCTGAAAAATATTCATGTAATTCAATCCAATTACCATTCTTTATTCCAAATGAATAAACCCCTCCACCTCTAAATAATATATAAAAAAAACATAATTACATGACATTTTTATTATAAATGTATTACCATTTTCCTTCTTTTTTCTAATTGTTATACACCCCTTCATAAGTCACTTTACCAAAACTATTATTTTTTAATTATGAATGGATAACTCATAAAAATTGTCTTGCAATTCTACCCATTTACCATTTTTCATTCCATTTTCATTATAACTACCACCTCCACTTTTTATCATATTTCAAATTATACATCATATCCTTTTAATTAGATATATATAGCTATTTGCATGGTTTCCCATTGTTGTATTATCCTATATATGTTATCTAACTATTTCTAAGAAATTAATTAAATAGTTACATAGAATAGTTTTTAAAAACCTCAACCCAATCCCCATCCTTTAATCCCACTTCATTGAAATTTCCTTTACCACTAGAAACATTATAAAATTCTAACATTATTTTTTCTTCAAAAATAGCTTTCCATTCCCCTTTTTTTATTCCTTTTTAATATTTTCCTTAATATGTGACTTAACACCAACTAATTTCTTTAGTTTCTAATATACTCAAAAAAGTTTTCATGCAAATCAACCCAACGTCCAGCCTTTACTTAATTTTCATCATAAGTTCCAATTCCACTAATTTAATAAAGAAATTAAATATACACTACTTTCTCCTTAAAAATTTGAGTCCATTCCCCTACTTTCTTCCCATTCTTATATCTTCCACGCTCTATAATTTTGCACCAACTACAAGTTATTGAATTGATTACCTACTAAAATTTTCATAAACCTCAACCCATGCTCCTATTTTTTCTCCTTCAACATACATCCCACCTCCACTAATGTAATAGTTAATTCTAATATACATCTCAATATCAACAAAAAGAATTTTCCAAAATCCCTGTTTTTATCCTTTAATATATTCACCTTAGTAAGTTATCCGAGCTTTACTTATATTTTATTGAATTATTACTCCCAATAATTCTCAAATAATTCAATCCAATTTCCAATTTTTTCCCCATCATCATTGAAAAATCCACCAACATTGAGGTTTTCACCTCTCCAAAAGGCATTCCATCTTCCAATCTTTTATCCCTTATCATTAGTTTAGCCAATCCAAAATAAACTCTTTAATTGTTCAAAATTTGGATGAATATTTTGTATGGTATTATAATCAATGTATTTTTAACTAAAATTAAAGTGAGTTCCTTACATCTAAAGAACATCTCCATCTTTAATGAAAATTAGTTCTGAACTCCCATTTAATAAAATTGTAATTTCACTAGAAAATAATCTCTAATCATATTTTAAGAAGCCTAAAACTTTACAAAGCTTTTATTTAATCAATTAGTTTTCAACCTCTTATGTATTTCTTATAAGTATTGCTTCTAAATAAGATGCCATATATTCAGAATTTATTATTAATTTATTAAATCCAATTCATTATAAAAATAAAAATCAAAAAAAGTAATTAAAAAGTTTCCAATCATTATTTACATAATTGATATTTTTATAATTTAATTGAACTTTAAGAATAGTTAATTAGATAACAGAATAATAATTGGAAATATTTAAGAATTTGACTCAAATTTAATCATACATATATGTATTTGAGATGACGATTTTATGATTTTTAATCATAAGATTATTTAGAATCATTTTTTGTTTCTATAATTTACACTTAAGATTAAAAATTCAAAATTTGAAATATATTTTTAATATGAAGACATTTGCTTTAAACTTTTTCCTTTTTTTGAATAATATTATTTAATTATTAATATGAAATTTTCTTTTTTCATAACAAATTGATTAAATAAATATTAAGTTTGGAATATATATATATGAATTTTTATATAATATTATTTGTAATGAATTACTATATTTTTTTTTCAATAATTGTGATATTGATATTATGACTTTGATTATAAAACGTTTTATTATTATTAAGGACGATTAATTGAAGCCAATCCAACAAAGAGTTGACTATTAAATATTAAACCTTAATCTCCTCTAGATACTAGATCTTATTATTATGTTGTGTCCTTTTTAATTACTTAAGTAGTAGAGCCTAATCCAAACATTTCTAATGTTGTTGGTTCTTAAAGGGCTATATCATTTTTGAATGGATCCATTAGTATCTGATCATAGAAGTTTCCAGTGTAAAATATATTGAATTCATTTCGTTATACTGCTACCAATGCTGTAGTAAGGATCATCAATACTTCAGTAAAAATAGATCTAAAATAATAATAGATTTTATTACGTTGGTAAAGGAAATGAAAATATGTATTGAATTAGAACCCAAAAAATGAGTCCAACAAGTAATCCAAAGAAAGCTATAATTTCATAGACATATGTTTATTTATGTTTGTCAAATCTATTTACATAACCCAAAAAGAAACCTCATAATAATATTAAAAGATTTACCGGGAAATAACAAATTAAAAATAGAAACCCATGCACATTTTTTCTTGTAAATATATCGAAAATAAGGAAATTAGGCTGATAGTGGAGTATTGAAATATCTTAATGCAACACTATCCCATTCATATCTGACAGTTTAACTCAAATAAATAGAACAGAAAATATCAACAATCATAAGGGGTACAAAAAATTAGAGAGCATTTTTTAAGGATGTTATTTTGAATAGTTTGATCAAAGATCCCAAAATACAAATTGATAGAATATTACTAACCTAAGAGTAATTATCATATAATACATACAAACCAGGGTTATTCATAATATAAATAGAAGAAGATAAGTAGGGTTGATAATATGATTGATAAATAATCCCTAACTTTTAAGCAATAAATCTTTTCAGCTAAAAATGTGAGAGTATTTCTAAATTTACCAAAAATTTCATTAAAAAAATGAAATGAAGTGAATACACAAATTATATAAACTAAGATTTTAATAATTTTCTCTGCTTTTTCTTTATAACTCATTGATGTAAATAAAGCAATTAACAATAATGCCATATATACTAAAGCTTAAGNATATATATATATGAATTTTTATATAATATTATTTGTAATGAATTACTATATTTTTTTTTCAATAATTGTGATATTGATATTATGACTTTGATTATAAAACGTTTTATTATTATTAAGGACGATTAATTGAAGCCAATCCAACAAAGAGTTGACTATTAAATATTAAACCTTAATCTCCTCTAGATACTAGATCTTATTATTATGTTGTGTCCTTTTTAATTACTTAAGTAGTAGAGCCTAATCCAAACATTTCTAATGTTGTTGGTTCTTAAAGGGCTATATCATTTTTGAATGGATCCATTAGTATCTGATCATAGAAGTTTCCAGTGTAAAATATATTGAATTCATTTCGTTATACTGCTACCAATGCTGTAGTAAGGATCATCAATACTTCAGTAAAAATAGATCTAAAATAATAATAGATTTTATTACGTTGGTAAAGGAAATGAAAATATGTATTGAATTAGAACCCAAAAAATGAGTCCAACAAGTAATCCAAAGAAAGCTATAATTTCATAGACATATGTTTATTTATGTTTGTCAAATCTATTTACATAACCCAAAAAGAAACCTCATAATAATATTAAAAGATTTACCGGGAAATAACAAATTAAAAATAGAAACCCATGCACATTTTTTCTTGTAAATATATCGAAAATAAGGAAATTAGGCTGATAGTGGAGTATTGAAATATCTTAATGCAACACTATCCCATTCATATCTGACAGTTTAACTCAAATAAATAGAACAGAAAATATCAACAATCATAAGGGGTACAAAAAATTAGAGAGCATTTTTTAAGGATGTTATTTTGAATAGTTTGATCAAAGATCCCAAAATACAAATTGATAGAATATTACTAACCTAAGAGTAATTATCATATAATACATACAAACCAGGGTTATTCATAATATAAATAGAAGAAGATAAGTAGGGTTGATAATATGATTGATAAATAATCCCTAACTTTTAAGCAATAAATCTTTTCAGCTAAAAATGTGAGAGTATTTCTAAATTTACCAAAAATTTCATTAAAAAAATGAAATGAAGTGAATACACAAATTATATAAACTAAGATTTTAATAATTTTCTCTGCTTTTTCTTTATAACTCATTGATGTAAATAAAGCAATTAACAATAATGCCATATATACTAAAGCTTAAGGCCAATATAAATAGAATCCTTAAAAAGGACTTAGATCTACATTTTAAATGTTTTGTTCTTAAAATTATCTTCTTTTTGCAGGTGTTACAAAACTAATTCGAAATGAATAAATTTTTCCAAAAGTAGCTAAGATAATAATAACTACAGAATCAAAAGTAATTAAGATTATATTACTCCAATCAAATCTAATAATATAGTTATTTAGTACCTTTTAGGATGAAAATTACTATCACAAATAAATTAATATTAGAAATTCAAACCTTAAAAGTCTTGAAATCGTATAAATACATTTTATATACTCCAGTAATTAGAGTTGTTAATTTATCTTTCACAACTATGAATAAATTCAACAACAATGGTTTAATGAGGTTCTATAATTGGTAATGAAGATAATTTAGGTGCTACTGATATCTCTTAATAGTCTAAATAATCTGATATTGTTAATTATCTCAAAATAATAGTTTTATCTTCATTATTTTTAATTGTCAAGGGTAATGTAAATTTCTATTTACCATGTCCATGAAGATTATGTGTATCTACTTTATATTTAGTCAGATTTGTAGGACAACATGATAATAATGGGAATTGATCATAATCAAAATAGCTATTCATTTAATTATTTTCATAAACAATAGCAGGTAGATTTTCTTCAGGGTCTTTTTATTTGGGCATAAGAGTGCCAAATGATAGTGTGACATCTGGAAATGCAAAGGTTGTTGTAATAATTTGGAATAGTATTATAATAAACATTATATATAAAATATATAGTAGTAAAATCAAATTTCATATTCCTTTGTTTTAGTTTATAATAATTAATTTAGTTACTTTTAATCTTCAATTTTCTTGACGAGCTTTTTAATAATTAATTTTTATAAGATTATAATCTCATCTTTATCTGGTATTCTAATATCTTCATCTAAATCTTCAATTTTATTTTATAAATTAAATTCTAATTCAGGTAAAACATCATTATATTGTACTTATAGTCCTTTCAATAATAAAATCATTTATAAGTAAGTATCATTAATTTTATCTTAAGAGCGAGAATGAATTTCATTGCCATCTTTAGTAATTTTGAATTTGTACTATAATTCTTCTTATTACTTTTAAATTTCTTCATATTTTTATTTATATTTGTTCATTTATTTTGTGATTAATTTCATATCATTCAAAATAATTTATTTTTCCTTTTTAATTAAACCTAAAATTCCAACGATCCCTTATTATAATTTAGGAGTCTATTATTTAATTTCTTCTAATTATTTTTTTGTTTCCTAAAATAGACTGGCACTACTAATAGATTTATCTTTTAATTCAAATTCATATTGACTTAATGATCTATCTATTTAAGTTGAATTTTCTGTTTATTAATTACTACTTAGAGAATAGCAATGTACTCTTTTAGTACTTGGACTAGTTTATAATCTTAAATTTTTTAGTTTTTAATAACTTAATTTAGGTTGTTTAAAGAGTGGTGAATATGATTACTACTTTTATTGTTATTTTGGTTCTAAGATGGTCGTATTATTCTTTCTATTCTTTTATAGAAAGTCTTAATATTGTTTAATAAAAGAATTCTAACTAGCTTATGAACGAGGTTTAAAGTAAGGTATGTTCATGTAAATAATGATATTAATTAAAATTCATTCCAACAACATTTTCTTTTCTTTTAAATATTTTGTAAATTCTTATTCAATCACTTGTCTTTCAGCTCTCATCATACTATATTTGACAAGGAAAAGATAATAATCATCAGCAGTAAAATTAAAATTGAAGAATGCTTATGGATTCTATTTCATTTCTTCAATTAAAATGTCTTTTTAAATTTAACTTTCTAGTTGGATGATAAATTTGATTACCTTTTTTGTGACAGATTTCTTCAGCTTATTCTATATTCTAGAAATACTCTAATGTACATTTCTCTCCAATTCTAGGAAGAGTACATTCAATATCATCATAACTCTTATTCATTAGAAATAATAAATTATATTTTAAAGTGAAGAAGGATGACAAAGATTAGTATTAATAATTATAAATCTTATTGTACTTATATCTATATATATTATTATATCAAATTTCTAGACGCTTTTCACTAACATAGATTCCATCCAAGAATTATCTAATATCCTTGTTCTTAACAGCACAAGCTTGATGAATAAGTGCACAGGTGAGTGAAACATTATTCAAATCGTTACCTTAGAGTGTTAAAACATCTATAAAGTGTATATTAAGATTTGAATACTCTTTTCTTCTTATTCATTTCTGGTGATGGTCACTCCTGGAAGACATTTGATTGTTCTGATGATCTTTTCTCCAAGGAAATTCTTGATTTCAATGGCTTTTCCATTTTCCAATAGGTTGATAATGATTGGAAAGTGAGCATATGCCAAAACCATCTTGAATTTATAACCTGTGGTAACACCTCTAATCATATTTCTAATTTGAGAGGCAACTGAATTAACTTGGCATCTTTATTTTCTATATGATTGCCACATCCTAACACTGACTCTAGATTTGGCAACATTAGTTTTCTTATTCACTTTCTTTTAAACTTAGATGTCCAAAGCAGAATGTCTGAAATTTTTGGATAATTCCCCTCTAGGTCCTAAGAGATAATAAAACATGAGTTAATACCCTTAACTTTAACAACCTTAGATTTCTAAGTGATCTCAATCTTTTCAGGAATTGGAACATGCTCCTCAGTCAGGATGTATTTCATATCTTTTAATTCTTTTAATTAAAAATATTTGAAGTATGAATCCGTATTCTGCTAATTTTGATTGTATTAAGCATATTAATACACTCTTTCCCAATGAATAATCACTTGTAGGCATAGATACTGAAATTGAGAAACTCTAATCAGAGCTAACATAATTATAATCTGAATTATAAGAAGACATACATGAACATGCAGTCATGCAAAATAAAATATGGAGAGATGTTTAAGATGTTGAATAACTATCTTAAGGAATTGTTACAGAAATTCAAGAAATCAAATAAAAAGCAGAAAAGAGTGAAGACTTAGTTTATTCAATGTGCAAAGATATTAAATCATTAGATATTGCAAAAAGAAATCTTACATTTTCTATTGCAGCTCTTAAAAAATTTATTATGATGTTAACAGCAATTGAGAAATTGAAAGAACATTGTAAAGAAAAAAAATATGCAGAAGTAGCTAATCTACTCTCTGCATTTACTGAATTATCATAATATTTTGTTAAATTTTAAAATATTCCATAAATATTAGAAATAAATGGAGAAAAAGAACAATTAATAAAAGACTTGAAGCTATAGTTGATAGATGATTTCATATTATTTTAAAAAGGCACAAATTTAATGTAAATTAAAGATTTATAAGATGCATGTTAAACAGTTGAACATTTGGGTCTGAAATTTAGAGATGAATTAATTCAAAAAGTATGCAAATACATTATATCTCCTTATTAAGAATTATTTTAATAAATAGAAAATAGAAGTTTGGAAACTACAGAAAGAAGGTATGCTTGGATGGCTAGAGTCATTAAAGATTTTGATACTAAAACATAGAATGTATTCCCAGAGTATTGGGCAGTTCATTGTCAGATTTATTATGAATTTTGTGCAGTGACTAGATTGTAAATTACTGATATCTTGGAATCTCTAAAGGATTTAGAAGTTGCTGTATTAATGAAAGCATTACAAGCAACTTTAAAATTTGAATAAAAACTTAATGATGAAATGAAAAAAAGATATGATGAATGGCTTGGGAAAAAGAATATTAATTAATTTGCCATTTCAGAATTACCAAAAATTAAAGGAGCTATTTCTGATAGTTTTGAACCATACTTACGACCATATATAGATAGTGAAGAGAGAGAGTTAATGTAACACATCTAAAATATATTAAACTAAGATAAATTGGATGTTGAAGGTGACTTAAAAATGTTGAATTCTTCTATGAGTATGTTTGCTTACTTTAAATAAATGCTTAAAAGAGCTTCATAATATAGTAGAACATAAGTAATGTTTGATATATAGAAATTAATTAAGAAGGCTTTGAAAAAGTATTCTGATGAAATTATAATGAAAATTAATTAATCCAGAAATAATGAATAACTTTCATAGATCTTTTGTTGTTTTGTTATAAATACTGCAGAATATTGTAAAGAAACTATTCCAGGATTATAAGAGAGTTTGGTTTAACATTTAGATTCTCCTTTTTCTGATTAAGTTGAATTATCAAATGAGGAAGAATATTTCAATTAAATGATGAATAAATCAATTGAAACATTATTAGTTTATGTTGATTCTAAAGTTGATTAATTTTATCAATAGATGTTAAAGATTGACTGGAATGAATTTGAAAATATGGGAGATGCATCTAAATATATTAGAGATACAATTTCCTTTTTGGAAGGACATATTAAAACAATAAAAGATTTATTATCAGAATCTTATTTAATATTTTATTTGAATAAACTTGTTGTATATCTAAATAATAAGTTTATAAATTCTGTTTTTAGAATTAAAAAAATAAGTGAAGTATTTAATTATTAATATTATAATTTTAGATTGGATTATCATAATTAATGTTAGATGTTTCAGAATTAAAGACAAATTTAGTTAGAATTTCAAAATTGAAGTAAGAATCAAAATCATAATAATCATTCAATAATTTTGTATAGAAGACTTTATCAAGGAGTGATTCTATTTTAAAATTGATTTAAATGAGTATTGAAAAATTTGTAGAGAATTTTCCTGATTATGCTAAAAAATATGAATCTGCTCCTACTGATTTAGATAAGATTTTAGGACTTAAATAATTAAGAAGATAAGATGTTCCATAATTAAATAAGTTTTTCACAAAGATTAATTGATTTATTATAATAATTATAATGTTAAATAATCGAGATGAATTATAAATTTTGAGATCTACAAAAATTTTAAATAAATTTGAAAAAAGTACTAATAATTAGATTGAACTAAGAATTCTTATAATTAAGTATGAAAGTTAGTAAAATAAATGAATATAGAAATACACATACAAGTTATTTTGAGTTAACCAATAAAAAAATTATGTTATTAAATAAATAAAGTAACAATGATATAATTTAGAAGCAATTAGAAAGAAAGTATGATTTTCATTAATAATTGGATTAACTATTTCTTCCAAGAGTTTTGAATTTATTTTGCATTAAAAAAATGAATATGATGATGATGATCTCAGATTATAAACTGAAAGGATATCAAGGTTAATAGAATTTATTGTTAAGACATATGCAATTGAATTTCATATTCCTTTGGCTTCATATTAAGTTCTAGATTTAAATTTGAAGAAATATGTAGTATATAAATAGGATAGATTTAAAAACATAAGTAAATTGCCTAAAGTTAAAGCAAATTTTTAATTATAAACCAATTTTGAGCAAGTTTATAAATAAGATATAGAATCAAAATTATTATTTGGTTAATTCTTATTATAATAAAAGGATTTTGAATAGAAAAAGATTTTGTGTGAAGGAAGTAAATCATAAATTGTATAAATAATGAATACTAAAATTCATACTTATCACATTATGAATAGTATTAATGAAGTTGGTTAAATCTAAATAAATTTGTTACCTTTGAAAAATATGCAAAATAATTGATAAATGTAATCTTTTCATCCATGTAGTCAAAGAAATTATATAAGAATTTTTATAGTCTATAGCTTTAGAATATTGTTTTGAGACAGTTGATAAATATTATTTCATAATACCATATGCTAGATGTGATTTGTTCAAGAAATTGGATGAATTGAAGAAATTTGAGTAAAAATAGATATTTTTAATTGTCTAATAATTGGTTATGGTTTTAGGAGACTTGAATAATAAATAGATAATTCATGGTGATTACTACTAAGGGAAAAGAAAATATATTTACTAATTTTACTTATAATCAAGAGGAGGATTAATTTATAAATAAATATAGGAGGATGATTTATTAATATATATAATTATAGTTGAAAATATAACTAAGAGTATTTGAAATTGAATTATAATTTATTTGAATTATATTGAGATTAAGTTAATAATCTCTTTTTAATTATTATTGATCAATAAATATAACAATATAATCAGATTATCATTCCAGGTATTCCATCAATTGAAGATAATGATGATTCAGTATGCGATATAAAAGATCTAAAAGAGTTATTCGCACTTTAGTTGAGATTGCTTTAATTTTTTTGATGGTTTTATTAATTGAATATTATATCTGCTGGATATCTGACCATTTTAGTAGACTATTTAATAATAGAGGATGGAGTATTTGATTCTTTTTTAGGTTTTATGATAGTTCTTTTCTGCAATTATTGAAGCAGATTTGAAGTCATTTTAGAAACATCTCTTTTTGGTGTTAAATAATGTTCATTATCATTATAAACAGGTAAATCCAATTATTTAAAATTGAGGTTATGATCACTTTCAAATGTTAAACATTAATTAGATTTAATAGGATTTGATGGAATCTTTCTAGTTAAATTTTCTTTACTTTATTCTTCTTCTTCATCTACTCTTGAAAATATATCAATATCTCTAATATAATAAATAAATTAAATTACTATATTTCTTATCCAAATGAAGAATTATCTGAAAAATCTTCTTATTCTAATTTAGATCTTTTAATTAATTATTTTGTATAATTTTACCAAGCTTTAAAAATAACTAATATTGAAAGATAATCACTTGCTATACTAAAATTACTATTAAATTCAACATATGTAGCAATAAATGATCTCTTTTATAATTTGTCTCTTCTAAAATAAAAAAGTCTCATTTGCATCTCCTTATTAAATTTTTTAATTATTTTAATTGAATCTTCAGATCCTTATTTAAAAACTTACTATTTAAAAGTTCTTCTAAATATTTCATATATTAAAGAATTAAATTAAATATAGCCTCTATCATCAGTTCTAATTTTTAAGTATCCAGCCAAACGTGCTGCATCCCAAATATTATCTTTAACATGTGTGAATGGTTAACCAATTTCTAAAAGAAATTTACAAATCTATAAATAATGCATAGCTTTTCCATGTCTTTGGTATGAGTATTTACACCAAACAGTTTTTATTTTATCAATTGATTCGATATATACTTAAAGTATTGAATTTTCTGATTAAAAGAATTTCTCAAATTATTCAATCAATCCCAAAACAAATAAATTTAATAATACATAATTAGAAATGAAAACAAAGGAAATGAAGTAAATTTATGCAAATTATGATCCACAATATCGAGGATCATCATAACAGTAAATATTATGAATCATTGTATCAGCCATTATATTTCTAAAATTATCACAAGATCCACACTTTAATAAGGTCAAAAGAGAACTTGTAAAAGTTGAAAAATTAATCTAAGAATCTATTATAATTCCTTTATCAATATGTCCAAATAATTAACATCCTAATAAAGCATAAGACAATGTTGTTACTACCAAAATAAATAATATCTTTCCCAAAAATGGAAATGAGAATATCATTACTCTAATTAATCTTTAGAGATCATCAAATCCCTTAAATAATATTAAGATTCTAAGATTCCTTAAAGCAAATAATAATCTAATAATCTGATAATTCTCAGTAAACATTGTAGATGTAAATTAAATTCTAAATAAATCATATTTTTGTGTTGCAATCAATTCAAATATTGAAATTATAACTATCAATGAATAGAATTTTCTCCATTAATCATCTATAAATCTTTTAAATCCATAATCTAAGAGTTACACTATAACCCAAAATGTAAATAACATTGATATTATCTCATAATACTTATTTAATTCTACTGCCAATTCTACATCCATATCTTAATAAAAAGACATTTAAATTATTGTATCTGGTATTAGTATAAGAAATGAAAGATATTAAAAGTATTAATTATTATTTAATTTTTAAGCTATTCTTCTTATGATATTTCTAGGAGGTTATGAAAATGAAGGTGAATCCCTAAGAATTTTTTATGAAATCTATATGAACTCTTATTAATAGACAGTTAAATCATCATATTCTATTTTCTATTAGCTTGCTTTTAGATTAAGAAACAATAGACCAGTAAATAAACTTAAAAAAAACATGGAACCTATGAAACAGAATAGAGTTAAATAAATATATGTAGGCAATTGATTTGCAAATGGAGATGGACCTTAATATGAAGGTCTTGAATTTTCAGCTACTTATAATATTTCACCCCAACCATCAAATGTAGATATCACAAATAATGTAGGCAAGGCAACTGTAATATTATCAAAATTATGTTAATATGTAATCCATCTTCTTCCTTCATCTTCACATTATTATTTATTTATATCAAATTACATTAAATCATCACAGAATCCAAATTTATTCTAATATAATATCATACCATAAACTGCAAACATTGTCCAAATTATTAATAATGTTATTAACACATTACTCATATTATATAAGGCAGCTACTAAAGAATTATACAATTTAACTATTGGTTTAAATGAATACAATAATTTAAATGGTCTTAAATATCTTAAATATAAAAATAAATGTAATATTCTACTTTCTGTATTTATCAATTATAAATAATAACATACTAAATACATTATGTCTGTGATTTACCAAATGTGCTAAATATAATTATTAAATATACTTATATATAAGTTCCTTTCTCATGAAATAATCCTAATGCTATTATTAACATAATTGTCTACACAGTTATCAATAGATTAGTTATCAAAATCAAAGAATCTACAACTACCATATATTAAACATGATAAGTTTATATTGCTATTAAAACAATAAATCCTATATTCAATCCTAATCTGCTCCAATAAAAGATTTCTGATCTAATAGTTTTTACACACAAGATTCTCTATTTATTGAACTTATCAAAACAAAATAAGGATTCCTTACATTTAATTCCTAAGTAAATCTTTCTTCTCTTTGTTTTTATCTATTTCACTAATTATTCTATATATTTATATTTATCAATATGTTACATATAGATTCTAAAAGATACCAATATTGAGTATCCTTTTAAACTTATTGGTTTTAAGATAATTATTTAAGTGATTTTGTTGCTTTTTCCTTTTCCTTTTCATTCTCTTCAGCATCTGAATCTGAATCATGTTTATCAGAAACTTCATCTTTAAACTTTATATCTTAATCTTTCTTTATCTCTACCAAATATTCTCCAAAACCATCCAATAATATAGCCATCACTAAACCATAAGTTATATAATTTAAAAAATGAATCATTGAAAATGAATAGATAAATGCAAATATTTAATTTACTTATGTTCCTAATGCTAACACACCATACCAATCATCATTTGTCATAATATTAAACACAGTCATCCAAGATTTTAAAGGATCTTTATATGAATGTAAATGTCCAAGTAATGTTGTTTCATCAAAGCTACTTGCATAAACAGCCATACCCAATAAACCATATATAAGTATCATTAAAAACATTAAAAATGTCAAATAGATATATTATTTAAATGTTCTTTTTGCTATCAAACCTATTAGTACTGCCATTCTTATATATTTTAAACATCTATGAAATAAGAGAATCTTTGTGCCTCTTAATAATCTTGCAATAATGTCTTATTAGTTAAGAATCTATCTAAATGACATTTCACTAAAATTAATGATAATGATTATAGATTCAAAAATAAGTTAGTCTTTTTAAATTAATCTTGCTATAATAATCATAAACATAATTAATACATGTTTAAAAAGATATTAACTTTAATACAAGTTCAAGTGAAACTACTATTGTTGTAAAATCTTCTATTACTGATAGAAATTGATTAGATATAATGCCTATCAAACTTAAACATAAAAAATTTATTAAAATTACACAATCCACAAAGAAATTTGTAAATTTATTTGTAATAATCATAAATGTTATCTTCCTAATAATTATAATTTTCCCTCTTATTCCTACTAACCAAATTAAATAGTCTATATGATTTAACGAATTTTTAATAATATTTTTATGTTCATAATTATTAATAACACTAGAAATAGAACAGTTTTTAGATTCAATAATTCCAGTCTGCATTTCTGACATTCTTATTTATAAATATTTCTCTTCATAATCTTTTATCTCATCTGCATTTCTAATTTATATTTTCTTGTTGATTAATTCTGATACTGCTTTGTAATTATGATAAAATCCATATATTTTAACATAGATTTCTTTTTCTTTATGTAAAATAAATGTATTAATATTCTTCTTGATTTAAGTTGAAATAAATAAATTATTATTAGGATGGATGGACATTGTTTATTATTAAGTAGCCTTAGATTAATGATGTTGAATATCCATTAAAGTAATTCCACTAGAAGCAAATGATGCTATTTTATCTTTTAATCTTGTACTCTTAAATATTGGAAATGCTTTGAATTCTTTTTAGTTTCTCATTTTATTCTTTGGTTTTGTATGATATCTAAATTACAGAACTCTCTATTAAACTATCATCTTTTAACTGGTTTCTGATTTAAAATACATAACATCAGATGTACTATTTGAAACATATTCTACATTTTTAGCATGTGCCCAATATCTTGTAAATTCATTATGAGTTAAACACTACATATTGATATCAGGTTTCTCCATCAAATTATCATATAAATCCTAAAGCAAATTCTAATATTTTCTAATATCCAAGAATTTAGGTAGTAATAAAGTCTTTAATGAAAATTACTTCAAAAATTAATATTTATTTTCATATTTAGAATAGTGTTTTCCTGATAGTATACGAGGCTATTCAGATATACTAGAGACCATTGAACAAAAACTTTTATTTAATAATTAATGATCTCCTTTCAAATACATTTTATATTATAAAATAGGATGATACAATCCATTTTATTTAAGAATTTATAAATTTAATTTCTCCTCTTTTTGATGTTAATCATCTTCTTCAAATTGATTAAATTTTTAATTAGTTTATTAACTATAATGAATTTTTAAGACAGCAATAACTAAATTAAATCCAAAAAATCCACCAAAAAAGATTATCAATAAATAATAAACCCATATATAAGTACCATAACTTTTAAGAGTAAAATACATGACCCATGTCCAATCATCCATTGTAATTGTTCTTAATACTTAAGCATAAGATGAAAAAATATTATTAAAAGATGTTGGGATATTAGGTCCTGATGAGACATATTGACAAACTAAATCATCAGGACAAGATGTTATTCTACATGAAATCCATGGTTATTCATCTAAAGAATCATATTATTTAGGTAGACATCTATAATTTATAAGACCATGAAAAAGACTCTATCCAAGGGTTGCAAAAAATAGTCCAAAAATAATCACAATTATTAAAGCTTCGAACAAGTATTTAAATGATTTACCAAGAGATTTTAACATAATTTTTAATCCTAATTTGTAAATATAAATACCTGGCACAAAATCTCCCAAATACAAAAGTAATGTAATTAATCTCAATGGCGAGAAATCAACAGATTCTATATTACGAATTAAGGTAGTATTAATTTATAAGACTGTTAAAATTAGGTCAAACCAATTTTTAACAACTCTAAAATAGGCATGTTTATGTCCTATTATTCCTTTTGAGAGTATTCGAAATACTTAATCAGCAATGTATATGTATATTACCACTAATTTCTATAAAAATTATTATACTTATTTCATAAACTAAGAACTTATCATCATCTAAGGATAAGATTTTAGATACAAAAATCACCAAATTTTCTAATATTATAATTGACATAAATATTTTATAAAATATGGTTCTTTGCATGTGATTTAAAATTATGAGTATTCCATAAATAAATTTGACTATGATTTTTCTAAGTTCCAAAAAACTATAATTATCTTGATAAATCTATTTAAATAACAAATTACATTCAATTCATATTTCAACCTTTGATATCCATATATTTTATATAAATCAACTAAATAAATTTATTCAATTTTTTGCTTAATTTTTTCATACTTTTTATTCATCTTATAGAATTAATTATCACTATTATTAATAGTCTTTTCAGTTCTGCATTTCATCTTCTCTTATGCAAACTTGTATTTTTGCTTCTATACTTTTTCATTTATTTATTAAATTATCTAAACTCATACTATTAAATACCTATTTAGTGCTGTCCTACTTAACTTTATCAGATTTGGCTCCAAATGTCATTTTAACAGAAGAAATATCCTTTCTTGATAAATTATCATTATCAAATCTGCTGCCAAATACATTTTCTTCATTCCTTAATATAATATTTGTTTTAGTTTTTTTTGCCTTCCTTGCTTTAGGTGTACCACTTCCATAAGTGTTAAAGCTTTAACTTTTTAATTGCTTATTCAATTTCATATTTTCAAATTTATCTACTCCTAGTCTGCTCTTGAAATGAGCAGTTCCTTAAATGGATGTTTAACTACGTAATTAGATTGAAATTACTTTGAGAATGTTATACGCTCCAAATCTTCATTATTCATATAATATAAATAGTGAAAAATTATTATGTTCCAAAGTATTTTAGAAAATGCATTAGAAATCTTATAATTATTATATTTTTGATATATTACATAAGTTTCATAAAATATGTTAATTGCTTTCAACAAAATATTTAATTTTAAATGATGGTTTATAGAGAGTAGAGGTTGAAAAATTAGTTAGTAGATTGATATGCATTCAAATAGAATTAATGATTTATTTAGAATAAAATATATTCAAAAGGATTACTTAAAATAAATAAATGATTATCATTCATCCAACTCAATTTGTTTATTGACTTTGATGAAATAGGGGAAATCTCTATTCTCACTCTACAATGATGTGTCATAACTACCCTTATATATGGGTAAATCATTATATCTATTAATCTAACTGTTAATCGATACACTATGTCTACTTGCAGATGCATTACTGCTAATTTCATTTTCTATCTCACTTTCACAATTATTTTATAGTATATGATTCTAGCTTTGCTGATAACTTAAAATAGTAGAGATATTTGATACTCATTTTATATTATGCCTGGGATTGATACACTTTAATCAGTAAAATAATCTTGGTCTTAATTCACTTTTTCAATTAGTTATTTGCTGAATTATTCCCATGTTTTAAATAAGATTAAAACATTTAAATAATCATGAAGAAGATTGATATTAGGCTGAATCGTAGCTGAAGGACTAATATTGGAACGAGGTAGATTTTTATTTTTTCTGTAATACATTAATCTAAATTATGATTCTTTATTAAATTTCTTTATTTGTGTAATAGAGTCTTAGCTTCCTGATTTAAATACTTCATTATAAAAGCATCTCCTAAACAATTCATACATGAGGAAATTATATTAAATGTATCCATGGATGTCACTAAGTTTAATGTTATATAATACCTTTATAATTTCAGTTAAGACGATAATTTACAAGCATCCCATAAATTAGAATCTTTATCTACTCCTAAAGGTTATCCAATATCAATTAAAAATTTACATAGGAATTTAAAATGCATAGACATACCTTAAGTTTCTTATGAATACTTACACCATGTATTCTTTATTTTATCAATGTTCTCAACATAAGTTTGAATTTATGAGTTTTACATTTAAAAAAACTATTCAAATTATTCTATTAATCCTAAGACAAATAAATTTAATAGAACATAATTAGACAATAACATAAAAAGAATAAAAAATAATTAATTAGCAGCAGATCCACAATATTTATCATCTTCTTGACATAATGGATTATGTTACATAGTATCAGTCATTATTGTTCTCCAATCATCACCTGAAGCACATTTAAATAAAGCTAACATGGCATTCCCAAAATTAGTAAAGTTAATGATATCATCCATAACTTATCCTGAATCTATCCTTCCATAAAGTTAACAACCAAACAAAGCAAAAATGACCATTGTAATAATAAGTATTGTAAATATCTTCACCAAATAAGGCATTGCAAATACCATTACTCTAAGCAATCTTTAGATATTGATTAAACCTTGAAATATTAAGATAATTCTTAAACTTCTTAGACTAAAAAACAATCTTAATAATTGATAATATTAATCTCCAGGATGTGATTTGAAATAAAGATGAGTCCAATTTGTAATAGAATTAGCAATAAGATCTACTAATCCAATTAAAACTAATAATAGATAGAATCTTCTCCAATAATTATCAAAATATCTATTAACACCCAAAGCCAAAAATAATAATATTACCCATATTAAATATAAAATAGTAAGTGAATTATGCATAGAATTAGCAATATCAAAATAGTTGTCACTCATTTCAGAATTAAATAACAATAAAATTATTAAATCTAATATTAAACAACCATAAATAAAATATTAGATATGTATATTGTTTACAACCTTACTTGAAATCTTTCTAACTTTACTCTTTGGAGGTGCTGAATATAATGGAAAATCTGACATTAAGATATTAGTAATTTTCATAAATTCTCTTTAAACTTAAGTATATTGACTATTTTCCATTTTAAATTAATTTTCTTTCAAACTATTGAATAGAATTCCAGTAAATAAACTCAAAAAAAACATTGATCCAATGAAACAAAAGATTATCAAATATAAGTATGTATACAAATAGCTATTAAATGGAATTGGTCCAGTATCTTAAGTTTAACTATTTTCAGCTACTTATAAGATTTCTCCCCATCCATCAAAAGTTGATACAGTGAATAAAGTTGGAATTGCTACTGTGATATTATCAAAATTATGTTTATAATTCACCCATGTTTTATTTGATTAAATGCAATCATTATATGATACATAAAAAGACATTTTATCTTCACAATATCCAAATTATTTTTCATATAATATTATACCATAAACACCAAATATTAACCAAACAGAAACAAGAGTAACAAATACATTTAATATATCCAACAAAGCTTAACCTAATGCTGCTCTTAATTATGATAACCATGTAATTCTATACATTAATTTCATGGGTCGAAAGTATCCCATAAATAATAAAATTTTTATAATTTGATTATTGAATTAATATTGTATAAGATTTGCTATTATATAAATTACATCTATAATTTGCCAAGTGTTTGTTAAAAATGAGCCTGGATCTAAAAATAAGCCTTTAGCAATTACATTTAAAATAAAATCAGTCAAAATAATAATATTAGCAATAAATTATAATTTATCTGGCAAATCTGATGAATTTGTTTCAAAATCATTATATGTCTTGATAATAAATATTATAATAGAACTGTATATCACAAAATCTATGAAATATTGATAATAGATTTTAATAACAACCTTAGTAATTATTATTCTTAATATATTGGATTTATCAAATAGATAAAGTGACTATTAACATTCTATACCTTAATATATAGACTAATGCTTTTGTTAAATACTTTTATATGATGATTTTATTGATACTAGTAAATGAGATATCAAACTTATTTTCTGGGTTTTGGATTATAATTAATTAATATTAGCAATTGTTTCATCATATGTAATTTCATGTTATTCAGAATTTGCACTTATTTATTGAGTTTACAATTCTTCTTTCTCCATTATTTCTTCCTCTTAATTCCCTAAATATTTCCCAAATCCATCCAATAATATTGCTAAAACTAATCCATATGTACAATAATTTAATATAATAACCATAGAATATGAATATATAACTGAAAATGTATAACTTATTTCTCCTCCCATAACATATACTCCATACCAATCATCATTTGTCATAATATTAAAAATTGTCATAAATGATTTTACAATATTATCAAATGAATGTAATTATCCCAAAGTTTCTAATTAATTAAATTAACCTGCATACATTTCCATTCCTATTAATGCATACATAAAAATCACCATTAACATCAAAACTGTCAAATATATATAAGACTCAAATGTTTTTGATGCTATTTATCCTATTTTACTTGCCATTTTATTATATCTTAAACATCTATAAAATAAAAGACATTTTGTTCCTCGAATCAATTTTTAACTTTATAGATTTGAATTTGTTATTTGATCTCCTAGAGTTAACTCAATAAAATTCAAAATAATTATGAATAACTATAAAATTTAACTTGGATAATTGAGCAATTCTCTACATGGATAAGAGAATAATTTAAATGATTACTCTAAACATAATAGAATAGTTGTGATATCTTCTATTTATGATATCAATTCAGGATTTGCTATACCTTATAATGATAAAAAAGTAAAATTGAATAAAATTATCAAATCAAAAAAGAATTAACTAAATCTACTACTTATTAAAATATAACAATATTTTCTTGCAGTAGTAATCTTACCTTTTAATCCAGTCAACCAAATTTGATGATCTTAATAATTCAATTTCTATTTTATTTCATTAAATTCATTTGCCCTCAAAATATCTAACAATAATACATCACTCCCAGACCAATTCTTCTTTTCTATTAATCTTTTCTTCAATTCCTTTTTTCTTAATAATCGATATTTAAATTCATTTGAAGTTGAATTATCAATCATTATTGGTATTTTTAGATTGATTTTTTCGCATACTGCTTCATAATCGATATATTATTCTTATATCATAACATAAATCTTCCTCTTACTAACTACTGAAAAAGGAAAACTGCTTTAGGTTTAACAATGTTTAAAGTTATTCATCTTCACTTAAATAGAAGCCTCTCTATCGATATTATGATGTTTTTTAGTAATCTCATCATTAGTCTGATCGATTTAAGATGTTTTTATCTTTCTTCGAACTTATTTCATTGGAATTAATGCCTTCGATGAAGTCATGGTTTATTTTGGTTTGACCTTTACTAGTGAATATACTTGTTTAAGTTTAATTTATCTGCATTATTTAATCAATTAGTTTTAGTCAACAATTTTCTTATGTTTTTCTTTTTCACTTAAATGAAATATGAAATTTACATGAAAGCTAATAAAACATCATCTCCACTACTAAAAGATTGATAAATATCATAATTAGGATATGGAGAGAGTTATGAGAATTGATTCTCTAATAATCTTGAGATTAATTTCATTTCTAATTGATCATCTGTATAATTAGACACCTTAATCATTTGCTTGAATTTATCTAAATATTTAAATCTAGGCAATAATAAATATTTCAAACTAAATTAATCTAAATAAGCTTAAAATCCTTTTTGATTTCTATTCTTAAATAATAATTAATAATAATACTTTCTCATTAGTCTTCTATCTACCAGATAATGTCCTTACTTTTGTTTTAACATTTTCAAAACTCAATTCTTCAATTGGATGAGATTATGATTAATAAAGTGGATTAGTCAATTATTTTTTATAACTCAAGTAAGCCTTATATATTCCAATATGTTTTAAAACAGCTACATCAAAGATCTATATCAAATCTCTCTCTGGATTTTCCTACTTCTCTTTTAATCTTGCCATAATTTATTAATTGATCTCTTCTTATACAGTTTCTTAAGCAACTTCTGCATAATGAGTTTTCAAAACAGCAATAACTAAATTGAATCCAAAAAATCCACCCACAAAAATGATCAATAAATAATATATCCATATCCATGGATTAAATATTCTCATTGTAAAAAACATTACCCAACTCCAATCATCCATTGTTATAGTTCTCAAAATCTGTCCTAATGAATAAATGATATTATTAAATGAAGTTGGTGGTTTTGGTGTGTAATCAGAATATTAACAACTCATACCATCTGGACATAAATTTTCATTACATTAAATCCAACCTTCTGTTTCATCTCCATTCTCATATTAACATCTATAATTAAACAAATTCTAAAAGAGTAAAACTCCAAAGACACCAAAAAATAATGAAAATAAACCCACTATTATCAAGGCTTCTAAGAGAAATTTTAATGATGATATTAAAGCTTTTAGCATAATTGATAGACCTTTTAATACATCTCCTAAGTAATTTAATAAGGTGATCATTCTTAATGGAGATAGATCTAGAATCATTACATCAGGTCTATATAAATTTAAGGTTGTAAGAACAACTAATGTAAAATCGTATATATTTAATGGACTTCTAAAAAAGCTTTTTCTATTTAAAATTACGCCTGAGGCAATGATTCTAAAGCTTACCTCAATTAAAAAGAACACTGTTATGACTTGTTCTATTTGATCTGTATCTTTTCTATTGTTTGTCTTTACATATATAAACAATGCAACATTGAAAATGATTAATGTTGTCATAAATAATTTAAAATAAATCGATTTTACTAATCCATTTATTATTATAGGAAATATGTAACATAAAAATACTATCCTCTTTCTCATTTATAAAAATCTGTTTTTGTCATGATAACGCTAATTAAGTTTGAACACATACTGTTAATTCGAATTTAAGTCTTTCATATCCTCTTAATATTTTTAATTAAACATAATATGGATCTTGCAAAGGATTTCTTTGCATTTACTTTTAATATTTTTTTATAATCTTTTACAATTAGACTTCTCCTTCATTTATATTTTATTAATAATTCATCCCTTCCATTTAAATTGAACTTTTATGCTGATCGATATCATTTTTACTTAATCTTAAACTATTATTTGACTTCTTAAAAGAAGAACCCTCATCACTTTTATTATATTTATCAACTACATGAACCGAAAGGATGGAATCTTCTGATATATTTTCACTACTTAAGTAGAATGAATCATCACTTTACTCGGATCCCCTTAATTTTATTAATATTCATAATCTACTTATCATCAAAAATATTGGATGGATGTGAAGAATTCTTGAATGCATAAGTCTATAAAGAAAACTTCAACTTATTTGAATCCTTTAAGAAATCAGCTCTCTCTTTCTTCCCTTTTACAACTTTATAATTATTGCTACAAAAATACCATGATAGATTTAGGCTAAAGATAACGAACGATTAGCTAATTCAGATGTTAGCGTTACCCTTTTGGATGATATTTTTGTACTTGCCCTCATTTGATATTAAAAAAAAAGGAACAAATAAATTACAAATTTATTTAGCAACTAAATTCATATAAAATATAGCAATAATAATAATCATAATAAAGTAAGTTATTCAAAACTATTTCTTTTTTTGCTAGTCATTCAAGAACTAATCTAATTACCTTTCTTTCAATAACTATTTTTCAAAATTAGAATCACTAACTAAAATTGATTCATTTTCATCCAAAGAATCTATTGTAATTGATTCAATTGTTTAACTAGATAAAATTTTTGCTCTAGAATTATATTTCATACACACATTCTTTTAATCTGAAAATACTGTAAATTCTTAATCATTTGATTTCTACAAATTAAATAGTGTTAGATTATGTTTTTCTGTGAATATTTTTATAATTTAGTTTGTCTTTTTTATCAAACATTTCTCCTTTCTTATAATATCATCTATTTGTATTTTTGAGTAATCCTATTACTTTTTGGTTTCATTGTAGGTATCAATATCAGTCTCATCAAATTCTTTATTTCTAAATAACAGTTTATTTTTAAAGCAAGTTTGCGCCTTTTTTTAAATATATGAAGAAATTACATCTTGTTTCAATTTGTAGAATTATTTCCCTAGTTATTTCAATAGAATATATTGGTTTTATAGATCAGATTAAAATTTAGACAGAGAATAATGAATTCCATCAAATAATGAAGAATTGTATTATTTGGATAATAAGATTGTTTCATTGAGAAACTATTTCAAAGCCTTACTTTCTAGTTTAATAAGTTATTTAAATAACTTTAAATTCTTTTTTTCTTTACTAAAATTGTCAAGTAGAGGAATCATTAATAAAATAAAAAAATATTCATTTAAAAATGAATGGAAATAAGAGTATTTCAAGAAATAATGAAATATTATCCTAAATTTTATAAAAAGAAGCAAGAATGAATAGATCATGCAATAATAGATTACCATCTTTATATTAATCTGCACGCACTCAAAAAAATCACATCATGACAAATTAACCATATAAATAATTTAGATTAACTAGATATAAAAATGAATCAAAAATATTTGGAATGTAGATATTAGACATTAAGAAGAAATAGTTAACTTCTACAACTTTACATACACTTGAAGAAACCTTATGAATAATTATAACTAACTTAAAATCACAATAATTTGATTTAACAATATACTCAAATCATTTATATCTAGCCTTTAATTCTTTTCTCTCTGTTTCGTTTACTACATTTTTGTCTATTGTCTTAGTATGCAATATTTACCAGTGACCATGTCTAATATATCATCTAAATTGGCTAAATCATCTGGCAAAAATGGAACCAAAGATGCATCAAAATTTAAATTATCACTTCTTTTTTCTAACATCTTTTTATAATCATAATCTTTTTTTTATTCCAACATAATTTGTACTATTTGAACAAAAAGTCTTAATTTATTTAAATTATTACGTAACATGACCTAAATCAGCCATTTTAACTACTTCAGATCTAAAAAAGTTTGGTCCAAATACAACAGCCATATTATAAGTAGTCATTAAATTATGTTCTTATTCTTTAATGACTGAATATAGAAATCCTAAAGAGAATAGTAATATTTCTCTATTCATTTCTGGCATGTAATCAAAAAGCATTTACACACTTACTTCCAAATTTTATTCAATTTATGGTTTATTTTAAACAACCCAATCATATAATTAATAAGTCATTAAAGGTTCTCTCAATTTTAAGAAAAACTGTTTAAAAACACATGCAATTGTATGTGCATTTTCAACTTTATTTACAAATCCTACTTTTTAACAAGCTAATGCTGCCTCAACTACTTTTTCTTCATAAACAGCAGCCTATTTTCTAAATAATCCTTCTGTTTTAAGTTTTTCTGGTTATTTTTCAAAATATTAAACAAGCATATCTAGAATGACTGGAATACCATATTTATTTCTCTCATATTCATGTAAATTCAATCCTAAAATTTTAGAATCCTTATCAAAATTATCATCTGAATCTATATCATCATCTCCAACTGCTTATTAGGTTTGTTGTTTTCTGAGAACAGTTTTTTTTCTTTAATTTTCAATATCTTTATAAGATTAATCCTATGCCTTAACACTTTCTGGTAATGCAGCTAACATTTTATATCTAAACCATTCTTCTTTAGATAGGATAAGAAGTCTAGATATTAATATGGAATTATACGTATCAGCAAATGTAGTGATTTTCTTAAAAAATTATTTGATTTCATTCATTCCAAAAATACCTCCACCTTTGACTATAAAATTTGCATGAAGGACAATAAATTTCTTCATATGAAAAAAGTATTTTTCAGGTAAAGTACCATAAAAATCTTTGAAATCATTAAGTGTTGATGCAGTCATCATATTAGTATTAAAAAAGACAATAATAAAAAATTTGTCAATTCTTGGATGCATTGTTTCTATAATATCAATTTTAAAGGAGTCATAATCTTACTTTCTACTTGGATCTGGAATGTGCTCTCCATAAATGAAATAAACTTGTAAATCATCATTTTCATTGCCTGATTAATTAAATGAGATAAAATCATACTCATTAATTTGATTGCTGGTTTTTTGGTGTAAGTTTCAGATTTTTTGAAATAATGAGCTACTTGGAGTTAAATCTCATAATTCTTTTAGTTTTACAACATCTGATCCTTTAATGGATTGATTTTTATTTTTTATTTCAGGAAAGCCTCAGCATCATTAAGTGATTAATCCATAAAAAAATATATATTATGAGTTTTAATGAATAGAATAGTGTTTAATTATAAAAATAAAAATAAAAATGAAAACTTACGAGATTATCATTACAACAGGGAATTGCTTATCATTATGTGGAGCCTTAGTGATATTTTTCTTATTTTTTCATTTTGAAAAATTACGTCAAGGATTTTTCTCACATACGATTATTTATATTACGATAGGATCATTGATTCAAATTATAGGTATTCAATTATCATCCAGTTATGGAATTACGAATTGCAAAGTATCAGTAAGTGTTTTAATTTGTGGTTCATTGATAATGATATTTTGGAGTACTATAATGATTTGGGCATTAAAGTAGAATTCATATTCTATACTAGAAAACTATTTAATGTATATTCAAATAAGGGAACTCTATAAGAATTAGAAAGCATGCATAATTAATTGAGAAACAATGAATTTAAACTGATAATATGTTCTTTTGGGATACCAATCCTCCTAGCTATATGGCCAGCAGTCTTGGATGGAGCTACATCTGAATAGTCGACAAATAATTTTTGTTATCTTTATACAACTTCTTATCAATCTCCTGGAGTAAAGATCTAAGTTGAAATTGCTAAGTTAATATCATGGGAAATCCCAATTATATTTTATCTCATCTACAGTTTAACTGTTCTTTATAATATTAAGAAATTGTAAAGCATTCCATAAAATAATAATCTAGTTATGAAGAAAATATTGATGAAATTATTTTTGTTGAAGTCAAAAAAATAGTTAAACGATTACTAGCTTATCCAATTATCACAATCCTTTGTTCTCTTCTATTCACTATTATGGACTTAGAAACTTTCTTTAATGTTGAAGTATATAAACTTCTATTCTAAGATAAGAGGAATATAAAGTACAATAAGTTGGACTATGCTATCCTTATGGGAATTCTTTAATTTCTTTGCTTATATCTCATAAAGTAGTGTCCAAGAGGAAGTTTTCAGAAGAGATTCTAAAGAATAAGAATGTATTTTAGATGAACAATCTTAGTTTAGTGAATCCCTTGATCCCATAAGATCTAGAAGAAAGTATAAACGAAAGAGACTACTTTTATTAAATTAACTCTAATATGCAAGAATCTGGCTAATAAAATAATTGATTATAATAATATAAAAAATGAGTGTTCGAAGAGTATAATCAGCAGTAGCCTCTAGTAAGTAGACCACAGCAGTGATTCCTCTGTCTGAGTTGAAGAGAATGCAAGACCATATAACAGTATATCATTAAGATACTCCAGAGAAATTTGAATTGTATTAATAACTGTTCATAAAAGACATAAATTATCATAGGATCGTGTAAAGAATTGGAATAATACATTAAAATAGAATAAGGTTTAGAAGGATAGAACAAAGTATTCAATTACTAAATTTCATTTTAGATTTGAACGTTTCAAGTAAGATGAAGAAGAAAGGAGAAAAATAGATGAAGATGAGCGTCGATATTAAGCACTTGTTAAATAACAAATTTTAGAAAAAGCTAATAAATAAATTTATGAGAATAATGAACGTATTAGACAGTTTCAATCTAAAATGCTTGTTGTAGATGCAATTTAAGAAAGAGAAGGATAAAAATAAATTAAAGAAATGTAGAAACATTTAGAAAAAGAAAGAGAAAAAGTCTAATATGAATAAATGTTAGAAATATAGGCTGAAAAAGATTTATTAGAAAAAAAGAAATAATAAGAATTATTAGAGAAAAAAAAATAATAACATGATATGTTAAAGAAATAGCATGAAATTATGAGAGTATTATGTGTTAATTTTAGAATAGGATAAATTTATTAAATAAGTACAAGAAGAAAAAATAGAAGGCGAATTAATGAAAGCTAAAGTATAGGCAGATTTGGAAGAAGAACAAAGGATTGCTAAATAAAAGAAAGATAAAATCATGGAAAATTAATAATTATTAATTTAGGGAAATGAAATTTTGAAAAAACAAAGAGAATTTGAAAAATAAAAATTATTAGAAGAAGAAAAAAAAATTGAAGAACATGCTAAAAAGAAAGAAAGAGTTTTAGAAATTAGAAAAATTAGAGATGAATAAAGAAAAGCAGAAAAATAAGCATAAAGATAAAAATTAATTGATGCTTAAACTGAAAAATTAAAAAAATAAAAAGAAGAATAAGAAAAATTATTAAATAAAAATATAATAGAAGCTGAAATTAAAGCAGAAGAAGTTGAAAAAATGAAAAAAGAGTAGAGACGTAAATTATAAAGTGCAATAAGTTATAGTCATAAAGTTAAAATGGAAGTTAAATAATAATAAGAAGAAGAAGAAAAAAGATTAAATTAGGAATTCTAATAATATTGGATTAATAGAAATAAAGAATTACAAGAATAAGAATTAAGAGAAAAAATGGAAATTAAAAAAAAAAATTAAGAATTAAAAGATTTTCATCATTAATAAGAAAATGAAAGAAATCAAAAAAGAACTTAAGAAATTATGAAAAATTTCGATGAAAGAGATAAATGTTTAGCAAGACTAGATAATCAAGATAAAGAATTTGATGAATGGGCAGCCCAAATTGTTAAGAGATATTAAGCAGAAGGCAAAAATACAGATATTTTAATGAAAGAACTTAAGTAATTCAAACATAAGTGATGAATTTGACTAAATTTATTAATTTTTAATATCAATATTATCTTATTTTTACTATATTTCTTATTAAATTACTATATTTACTTATAATCGTAAATACTCATTAAGAAATAATTGAAATTACATTAGGCAAAGACCTAGGAATTTTTTAATCTATTATTTTAACATTTTATTAAAGAACTTCTGATTTATAAGCTCTCCTTACTTAATAGTATGCTTTATAATGTATTTGTTAAATTGGATTAAACAATTAATTGATTTATTAATGTTAAGGAGGATCTAAATTAAAATATTATTCTAAATCTATCATTTATTTTTAAATAAAATTGTTTTAAAATACTCTACTTATTTAACTAAAATTATCTTCATTATTTTATCCACATAAAAATGAGCTAAATTTAGAATCATTTATTTCACTTATGATACTTAATTAAGTTTTAAAGTTAATTAATCCTGAATCAAAAGATTTAATATCTTTTTTGGCTAGTTCAAGATTATAATTCATTTAATTTATTTAATTGTCTAATAATTTTAATATTTGTTCCTTTGAGCAAAAATAAATGATATTTTTTTCTAAATTCACTAAGCAAGGCACTAATTCATCATTTTAAATTTCATCTTAACCCAAATGTCCTACTTAATACTTCACTACAGAAGATCTTTTTAATTGAAATTCTTCTTATTTATCAGAAGTCTAATGTATGGAAGTTCTTCTAAAATCATTTATTTGTTCGCCAGATTTGATTTGGCCTTTTCTCCATTAAATTTTATTTTTTAAAACTTCTATGGCCATTATTTATTATTTATTTAATGTCTGCCCAGTAGGATTTCCAAAAATAGTATCTAAATTTGTTGTTTATCCATTTTGTAGACTTAAATTTATAAATTGATATTCATACTCAACAATCAGATCTTTTTCTCTTTTTATTAAACTATTAAATCTATTCTTAACAGTATTTTCATTTCTCCTACCATCAAATAATTTTGAAATTTCTGCCCATTTTCTACCTTATTGTAAAATTAAATCTAATAAAAATATATCTTCGTCATCATTCCAAGGGTCTCTATGATGAATTAATTATTTACTTAGAAATTTTTGGATTTAAATGATTTAACCACCTTTCTCTACATTATTTACTAGTTCGATAATTTAAAATTTGAGAATTAAGTTCTTCTGAAATTTAACACCATTTTTTACCTTATTCAGAATCTTTGTATTTATGAATTAAATCTAATAATAATTAATCTTCTTATTAAGTGAAAGGTTTTTATTATAAATCAGTTTTTTTTAGTTATAACCATTTTTATTTACAAGATTAAGGGTCTCTTCTGCAAATCAATTCGGAAACATCATCCCAAAAACTATTAGGTAGATCTCTAATATCAAGATCTTGAGATTGACTTAATTTACCTACAACCCATATTAACACTTTCTTTTCGTCAGTAGTCCAATTTTTTTTTCTATTTGAAATTACTTAGTAAACTGAGAATAAATTTTATTAAATGGCTTATATTTCCTCATCTGAAGGAAATGAATTCAAATTAGTATTAAAGAATTCTTGCATATATAAAAATTGCTTGAAAGGCTAATTTTGATTAGAATTATAAAATTCAAGAAATTTTCCATAGCTTTCTGTTTCTTATAAAGATTTATTTCTTTTGGAAATGAGCTTTTCATTTTTTTTGGAAGACAAAGATCGACTTGATTTTTGCATTTTAATATATATTTTTTTTTGAAGTATCGAAGAATAAAATAAAAATTAGGTTGTTTGTAATTTATATATTTTGTGATAAACATCACTAAGATTATCATTATTCTCCTTCTTCTTCGAATTCTCCTTCTTCTTCAGCAGTAGCATCTTGATATTATTGATATTCAGAGACTAAGTCATTCATGTTGGATTCAGCTTCAGTGAATTCCATTTCGTCCATACCTAGATTAGAATATAAATTATTAAATACCTTCACCAGTGTACCAATGTAAGAAAGCCTTTCTTCTAAACAT